>CAOLHI010002488.1:0-251266 GCA_948474755.1 Ctenosaura bakeri | reverse complement strand
TATACAAGAATGGAGAAAAATTTGGAAACAACGTCATTTAAAAAAATTATCAATAAGAATAAAAGAGAATTATTATAAATTAGTGTGGAAATGGTACTTACTCCAGTGAAATTAAATAAATAGATGAGAAATATTCAAGATTATGTTGGAGAGGATGTCAAGAAATTGGTACATATATGCATATGTGGTGGAATTGCAATAAGATAAGGGTTTTGGCAAAAGGTTTTTAAAGAGATAAAAGAGATTATAGGAGCAATATACCAGTATGTCCAAATATTGCATTGTTATCTATATATGATAAGGTTGAGTGTACTCAAGTAAAGAAAGAATTAATAACAAATTTGTTAACTGCACAATTAATAATAGCAAAAAAATGGAAAGCAAATGAAAAATTTCAAATAGAGGAATGGTATAACGAAGTGTGGAAAATCGCAATTAATGATAAACTAACATGTAGAATTAGATTTATGAAAGGTTTGGTTAAAGGGAATGATTTTGAAGAAATTTGGAAAATATTTTTGGATAAAGTTCTGAAAAAAGATAGTAATACTACCCTGTAAAAAGAAGAATGGCAATTTTGGAAAGTGGATAAATAAAAAGTTGGCTCGGGGGGGTGGGTTTTTTTTAGTTTTAGTTTTGTTTTTCTTTTATGTTGTATATTTTGTAACTCTTAGTAGGTGTGTGTGTTAAACTTGTGATTTATAGATTTAAAAATAAAGTGATGTCAATTTTTTTTTAAAAAAAAAGTTAAAAGAATTAACAATAGAAATAGATTAAAGGGGATGTAAAAATATTGAATTAAATGTGAAATTATAATAGTTGAACAGATTTATAAATTTAAGGATAAAGGTGAAAAATAACAATGAAAGTTAGTATTGTTTAAAAAGAGAAGAGAAAAAAAAAAAAAAAGAAAAAAAAATTATTTTTTTTTAATTCACTATTATGTATATCACATGGTGTTTTTTTTTTTTGTTTTGTATTTGTGATTTAGTTATATAATTAAAAAAAATTTTAAAAAAAATTTAAAAAAAAAAATCTGATCATAGATTTCCTATATCATATTAGTTTAAAATTTCCTAATCATAGCAATGATTGATCAATAACCAAGATGTGGCTGCTGTATAATTGTATCTAAAAATTTATATAGTTTTGAGAACTTGAATGAAATCTTATGATCCTAATAATAGGTTTTGACAAGGTTTTATCATTGTTCAAACTGTTAAAAAAAGTGATTTAATTTTCCCTTGCCATAAAAGTAATTTTCTCTCAGGATGATAGAATAGTCTGTTTTCAGTTCCTCTTCACCTTTGAGGAAGGGCTTCCAAAATTGTCATTAGATGGAAATGGTTTTCTGTATTCCCATTTTTTCTTAGTTTTATGAAACCTGGGGTTTTCTAGGACTTCTGTGTTTTTTAATGTCAGTATAAATCGAGGGGAATTTTGAAAATGCTAGAAGATAAAATTAAGTAAAAAAAGTTTTGGAGAAATTCCCATGCTCCAAAATACAAGATGGGTGGTTTTGCCCCCGGCTCTTTGGAGAGTCATAAGGCACAGTGGCAGGGTCCTCTATGACAGGGGTGAAAAACATGCAGTCCTCTACTCAGCCTCAAGGACTCTCCCTCCACACACATAGCCATTGTTGAATTGCTGTGTTAGCAGCAGTTGCACAAAATTCACAAAACAGTAGGACCTCTCTATCTGTAATTCATTATCTGCTATTCAGACCGTGGTTGGCCATCATTGGGCCAACCAAAGATAACTGGGCCTGCAGTGGGAGGTGGCGAGAAATGGGGATTGCGCTCCTCACCATCCCGCCACTATCCCGGCCCTGATCCTGGCAGCAGGTGGTGGGAAAAAAAAAGGGGATGGATACGCCCCTTGCCAACTCCCCTTGCCCGCCGTGTCCCTGATTCTGGTAGCAGGTTGCGGAAAAAAGTGAGGAGCATGGGATTGTGCCCCTCACCAACTCCCACCGACCACCCCAGCCCATCCCAGTGGAGCCAGCGCGAAAAGAGTGAGGAGCATGGAAGGTTTTTTTGTAACGTGATCGCCCCTCCTTTCCCGCCCTAGTGGATCCACTCTTTTCCTGCCCACGGCGGCCACAATCTGGCCAGTGCTGGCAGCAGGAAAACTTTCCCCACTATCCGTGGACTTCAGTATCCGGGGGGGCCCCAACCAATCCCCCATGGATACAGGGGTCCATTAATCTTTTAATCAGAGTGATTTGGGGACATGTTTTTCCCCCCAAACTAATCATGCACACATTACCATGTGCTTTATTATAAAGGGATTTTTTTCCTGCTTTGTGGTGACAAATTGGGCAGCTCAGAGGGGCATATACTGTGATCCCTGATGGGATTATGGCCAAAAGATGTGGCCTCTGTCTATAATTGCATTTTCCTGCTTTATTGGGGGAGGAGAGAGAAGAAACCCTTACCCTCCTAGGCAGACTGCACATATTTAATGGATTTATTTTGTTGATCTTTTCTATATTTTTCATTACCCTGAAGCAGTTTACATAGTTGAGTTTAAGAGGGGTAGAGCTGAAGCTCAGTAATGGAGCAGATGCCCTTTGTTGGTAAGGTCCCACATTCTGTCCCTGGCATTTCTAGAACAGGGCTGGGAAGGGGTTCTGTCTGAAACTGAACTGAGTTACTTTCATTCAGTGTAGACCAGGGATTGAAATCATGTATCTCTTGAGATGTTATCATGACTTGAGATGACTGCAACTCCCAGCAGCCCTAGCAAGCATAGCCAATGATGAGAAATGTTGGGAGCTGCTGTCTAACAACATCTGGAGGCACTAGGATAGCCATGTCAGGAGTATCCCAAGCCAGGAGATTTCAGCACTAAAGCCTAGAGACTATCCTTGGTGATGTCACAGGAGATAGGCCCTGGTGATGTTACAAGTGTGATGTCACAAGGGGCAGCCCCTGGTAATGTCATTAAGCATGATGCACTAAATATAAACTGCAGATGCACAGTGTGCCATTCAAATAACAAGACAGCAACACAAATGAGGAACACACACACACACACACACACTCTTTCAAGGTAGTGCTCTTGCCCTGAGATTCTTTCATTTGCTGTAAGCACTAGAAAAGAGGAGCCAGGCCCTGAGAGCTGGGAACCCTCTGAGGGACTCATGATTCCCATCCCTGATAAAAACACTTCCTGTCTTCCCATCACTGAAAACACTGGGGATTATGAGCAAACAAACAAAATAATCAAACTGGATGGTTTTAATTTCTCCTTGATTCATTCTTCAGAGGGAGGTTGATGCTTAAATATAGTGTGTCCTTTTCCTGACCAGATCATTAATTAAACTGTGCATACTAACAGCAAATAGCAGGAAAAGGCTGCCAAAAGAAACAGAATGAAAGTATCCATTCTTCCATGCAATAGCAATATACAGAATAAATTGTGGCACTAATGGTATATGATCATAGTGATTAAATATTCTCCACTGAAACAGCAACTTGGGATGTTTATTGTGTGATAATGTGCCAAATTTTCACAGGCAAAATAATGTGCATTGATTTTGTAGGGAGAGCTTGGGTGATCATCTACTGCAGCAGATAAATTTTTATGTCTTCCAGACTGTAATTTACATCATTCTTATTCTTATTAATTTTTTGGAGGGGGGTGGGGACGATAATGCTTTTCTTAGTGAAATTGTTCAGGGGTCTTACAAGAATCTTGTAAAGTTTTTTTTCCATTGAGATTATTCCTATAAGATATTGCTGTACTGCCTGTCATATATAACAACCAAACCACGACATGAATATACAATGTATACAACACAGCTAAGACTGATTAAGTGTAACTAATGGACTATAAGCCAAAAATCAAAGTGAAAGGCATTGTAACTGAAACATCCAAGCAAATAAAGCAAATAAAAATGTTATTTAAGATAACTAAACCATATCAGAGTTGGTGCATGTTTCATTTCTGGAAGGAGTATATTTTGGAGAGAGGGAGTCTGCGTAGAAATGGCCTTTTTCCTCTCTGTTTCCACATGATTATCAGTAGGATGTGATATAAACAGGAAGACTGATGGTGATGATGATGATGATGATTGTAGTGGCAAGGTGAGTATACAATGGAGAATCCATTCTGTCAGGTGTCTTGGACCAAAGTTGTCTGCCCCCTATAGGTTAATACTAAAACCTTAACCTTGTCCCAGATGTAAACTGGCAACCAGTTCAGTTCTTTCAACAGTAGTGTTATAGACCCACAGCTGCAGTGGAAGTGTGGATAATTGACATCTTATTCTGAACTGTCAACACTCAACAGGAGCAGTGGCATAGTGGGTGGGAGACAGGTTGAATACAGCTACCAGATCCCAAGACGTGCGGTGGGTTTGGAAGAAGATACAGACTACAGACATCTGTCTCTATATGTTCTAGATAATCCACCTTCTACCAACACCATATCTTTCTTGACCCATGACAGCTTTTATAGTTTGTTGTATCTGTTGATACTGAAAGCACATTTCAACATTTTGTATTTCCTACTGTAGTTGATGATTTCGTTTAAGGGAATGCAATATTCACAAGACCGTATCATTATTGCTGCTGCTCTGACTACAGATGAACCAACTGGCAACAACACAAGGCACCAAATTTGTCCATTCCCAGGTAGACTATAGTATAGGTTTTTTGAAAAAAACCTTAAAACATAGAAATTATTTCCATCCTGAAAATGAAAAAAACCCACCAAACTTGATAATTGTAGTAAATTATTTAAAAAGGATCCTTGATGAACTGGGAAATAGTTCCTTGCTTTAACAACAGTGCCTTGATCGCCTAGGAATCACATCAACAAGATTTTGTTACAGGAGAGAAGGAACTGGGGGACTCTTCATGCTGCTAAGAGAGGTAGGGCAAGACTCCAATCTTGCTCAGTCATAACAGTCACACAACAGATGTGACAGATTTGGTTAAGGTCCAGGGTTAATGGACTCTTGGTAGTAGATGGGAACTTGGCCCAGGTTTCAGATTTAACTACTACAAGAAGTTTCTACCAACCTTCCAACACTGTGTTGTGCAACAAAAACAAAATACCTCTATACTTTTTTCCCTGTCCAGTCTCAATACTACTAGAATGTCTTACCTAGAGTGTTGGGTGGACAAAAAACTAACATATTTGAGGTTGTATCACTGAGATGGCCACACAGAAAATAAGCCTGGCAGTTGCTAGGGCATTGTGGACTGGGTCACATCACCACAGCCCTACTCCAGCAATTCCACTTTATCTTGACTGGACCCTTCACTACTTTCCCACCCACTCTGCCATAGCAACTTAGCAGATGTATGCCACTTCAGAATAGCACTGCATAGCAAACCACTAGCAGGAAAGAGCAAAACCTCTTTTCCAGGCATAAGAACTGGGAGTAATGTATAAAATGAAAAAAATACCTATCTCTCAAAATTTAAGGAGACTTTAGCAGTCAACTGATTCTACAATTAATGTGAGATCAAAAAGCCATGAAAGCTCAGTGTCCATAAAATCAGACATGCCATAAATATCTGTTCCCATATATATTACTAAGACCCAGTTCCGGAGTCAACAATCACAGTCTGATGAACTGTTGTTTATGAACCATTGTTTACTGGTTCGTTATATCTGACCTGTGAATTAGTATAAATAAATTTATCCTCTAATTATTACATGCCAAAGGCTGCAGAGAAATTATAAAGCCATTTCCTTTTAAAAAATAAGTTTCTATCCTAGTAGCTATTTCTCCAGGTTCTTTAATAATATAGGAAGCAATTTATCTTTTGTTTGATGCTGCTTGCTTATTTTGACGCCTGGAATTGGCTCTTTTTCTATAAAGAGGTGGATTTGCTTGAAACAGATAATATAATGATATTTCCTATCATTGCAAGGCTGTTTATCACTGGAATTATTTTACATATATTTCTACAGAACTTGTACATTTCCTTTTAGGAAAAATGAATGTAATGAAGTATTGAAGACATAGACCATTTCCACCGTACACTGTTATATGGCTATTATTCCACTTTCAACATCCTGTGGAATTCTGAGGTTTGTAGTTTGTTGAGGCCAAAGAGCTCTCTGGCTAAGAATTCTAAATGCCCCTCCCTAAACTGCAAACCCCAGGAGTCCATAAGATGTTGAAAGTGGAATGACAGCACTATAAAAGTGTAGTGTGGAAATGGCCATGCATAACTGAGCAGTGGTAAGATGATGTTCTGGGTCCCGGATCATCATCCTGCCACAGCTCAGTCCTGAATACCCTCAGCATGTCACTACATTCATTTTTCCTAAAAGAAAATGTACAAGCTCACTGTTTCTGAATGTCACTGTAATTATTTTATATGTTTTTAAAGCTTTAATGCCATTGCCACAATACACATTTTGTTTTCCATTTCACTTTCCTCTGATCACACTGCTTTTACAGTTTTTCTTTGTTTATTCTTATGTACATAAACCTACCAGCTTGGGATAACACTTCACATGTCAGATCAAGTGGGTTCTGGTCCACAAAAGCTTATGGTATAATGAATTCTTCAGTCTTTCAAGTGTCCAACTCTCTCTCTCTCTCTCTCTCCACACACACACACGGTGTGTAACAAACTGCTCTGAGAGTGACATTTCAGGTAGTTCATTAAATCTGTAGTATTAGACGACTCCTCCACACATTACAGCTTTCCTCCAGCAAAATAATCTTGGTAAGAAAATAGGTTTTCCTATAACATATGAACTGCAGCACAAATGTTTGTTGTGATGTGAGTGTGTTGATCAGGCCCAAAATGTATCGCCATAGTGGAGAAAACAGTTTGACTACATGAGCACGCTTAGAGTTGTGCTATGTGAAGCAGCACTCAGGAACATACATGTACCTAAGTTATTTTGATGAAAATATCTTCTTGGACAATATAATTTCGTACATGAAAGAGGTATTACGCATTCAAACAGGAGATAAACTATTGATTTGGTATCTCAGCATTTTGGTTGTTTTGCCACCAATGATTTAGTAAGGTGAAATTTATTTTCTCATCAGTTCAGGGAAGATAGTTGAATGAAAGTGCACAGAATGCTTTTCTTATATATAGATATATGTTTCCAGCAACCTTGTGCAATCTTTCTATTCGTTATAATCTGCAAGGGGAACAGGCCAAATCCAATACTTCAGTGGAATCAGCGATCAGTCTGACATTGTTATCTACTGTAGACCTTACCTTTAATCTTATTTAACAACTGTTTTGCAGTTGTCCTAGATGACTAATTCTTTTCCAATAGTCTAGTTTGTGGTTTTGCTGAATTAAGGAGAGTTCCCTGTATACTGTAGTTTACAAAAACTTTTTTTGATTGGAAATAAATTACTGTTTCTAACCCTGACTTTTGATAGTTTTGTTGAGGAAGATAAAAATTCAGTATTGGTTACTATACTAATGCTATTCGTATCATGAGATAAGATCACTTGAATGTTTACCATGGAAAATCTGGATATAATATTTAGCAAATCTGTATCCTGAAGGTTCTCCTGTCTTACCTAAGATTTTACAGAAGAGGAAAAAATGGTTGCAGTTGTGGTTATTCTGTTGATGAGAGAAGCCTTGTGTGGTAGAATTTCCCTTCTGTGCAACTCTAAAATGTACAAAGTTCCTTTCTGCATAAGTATTAGCAAAGAATGGGTTATCATTTTTGATAAGAATTTATCAGGTTTTGCAAGTTTCTTCATATTTGTGCTGCAAAGAACTTAAACTTTTTTTTTAAAAAAGGGAGTGCAGCTGAAAGAGAAATTCACAATTTGCAAATGGTTGGCTTATTTGAGATTTGTTACTTTCTGTGCCACAAAGATTGATTTTATTTAAAGATTATGTTGATACAAATGGTGCAGCGAGGGGCAAAAGTGATGCTTGCCAGATCTGGGTCTGCCAGCTAAAAGCATCCATTTAAGTCCAACTGCTGTTGTTTCTTTTGCTCTTGGCATACTTTTTGTGCTAGCTGATGCGTCTGTCTCCATGACAAATTTATTGGGGTTTTTAATTACGAATATATGAGTACTGTGAAAGCAATTCTGAAGCTTGCGTCAACTGCAATAACAACAACAACAACAATAATAATAATTTTTTATTTGTTACCCATCTCTCTCCACAGTTCTACAAACTACAGTTCCCTCAAATGGACTCAAGTCATTATTGATAAGGAGGTAAAGGGTAGTGTAAGGAATGTTTTTTAAATTGAAGGTCTCAGTCCTTCCAGTCAGGGAAGAGCTCCCCTTGTCCCAGCTTCAGTGAAGCTTATTTCTGAATATGCACAGAGAGAGTTGCACAGTACCACTTGCTTAGAAATAAAAGCCACACTAAAGGAATTGAGGTTTAATGAGCATACCCAAAGTTGGGCTGCACTGAGAATGCAAAAGGCCTCTGAGCCTCATTGTTGTATTTTGCACTTTAAAACCTCTTGCACTTTATGTCCCATCTGGCTCAAAAACTGGGAAGCGTCTGCCCAGACCCTGGCTCATAAATAGGGAAAGCTGGGGATCCTGTTTCCTTTGAGTTAATAATACTGGTCCAACTGCTTCTATAGCAAGGATTCCTATCACTAGAACTGCCTCAAGATACCTGCTTCCTTCAGTGAATTACCAGATCTATTCCACAAATAGAAGCCAAACACATTGCATTCTGAACCTTGTTTTTATGTCAGTGATGAAATTATGTCTTCCATAGCCCAAAAGGTGTCAGATTTATTTAGGAAGGGTAGGGCAGGCTTCATGACAAACACATTTCAATCCTCCAACACCTTTCTGCAACTCCCTGCCCCTCTGCCCATGCTCCCTGGTGGCTGCTGCCTTACTCTTCCTAATGGTGCTTACCAGTGATGCATTTAAGTCTTTTATTCCAAGTCTCAAGTCTCTACCTTCAAGTCTCAAGTCCTTGTAAGATACTTTCAAGTCAAGTCTCAAGTCTGAGATCCAACTTTACACCCCAACCTGTATTCCAGAATTTCTGGACAGAGCTGAATAAAGTCAGTTTTAACAATTTAAATGGAGTTGGTTCTCTAGTTTTGTGATTTTGCCATCTGCAGCTTCAGAAGTGAGGAATAGGATCCTCCTTACTTCCCATTTGCAAAGCTGGAGGCTTTTTCAAAAATGGAGAACAGAATCCTTCTTATTCCCCATTATTGAAGCTTCAAGAGTAAAGTAAAGATCCTTCTTCCTCAAGCCCGTTGCCTAATGCATTGTCTGTTCCCCTCTGAGATACCTGCCGTGCACTCTGGGCATGAGTCTTGCCTTCTGCTTTTAGGAAAAGTTTTAGAAAGCTCCTCCTATATATAGCAGGGACAAGCTGCTAAGCAGACCTCAAGTCCACCTCAAGTCCATTGCCTGACCCATTTGCTGTTCCCTCTGAGAAATGTGTCCACACTTTGGGCTTGAGATAGATTGTCATGTGATCAGTAAGTTGTAAGTTTTCTGGATGAATGTGTTATGTTACTGAACCAAGTGCAGCAAGTCAGTCACTAAAAATATGCAAATCTCAAGTCGAGTCAGTGTGTAATTTTTGCCAAATCAAGACTGAGTTGAGCCACTGAAGTGACTTAAGTCTGACTTGAGTCTGTGTTGATCCAACTCGAGTCTACATCACTGGTGCTTAGTATATATAGCCTTTCCATTGAATGTTGACTTCTTAGATGAAAGTCTCTTTCTTCTCCTTCCCTCTCCCAATCTGCTAAATCATTCAGCCAGTGATTCTTCTATCTAATCTTCAGCCAGGCTTCTTATTTTGAAAGTCCCATGAATTTGCCATGGCAATCATGTCATCATTTTACATCTGGAGGGTTATTTTCAGAGAAAACTCTCAGTAGGAAGGCTACGTTGTATTAAAGGCACTCAAAACAACTTTCAACTCAGCATTCTTCCTACTCGTTACAGTCCTTTCTGTGGAGCACCTAACACCCCTGAGTACTTTGGTGATCACTCAGAGAACAGCAGGCTGCCATGAGACTGAAGCAGCAGCATTTTAAGAGTTGCAGCATCTTATTAGTAAAATGAATGGCAGTCTTCTTAAGGCACTTTCCTAAGGATGTGCAAGCTGTGCTACTGCTTTGTTGTTATACTATGAAGGTTGTTAGAGAATTCCTGGGGTAATCAAAAGGTGACAAAATGGTGCATTTGGAAGGTAATTTATAAACAGATGCACCAGGCAGTGGGAAGCCAGCATAAGCAGTAAGTGCGGAAACATAAGTTGTGTGAGTGAATGTACAGAATGGTTGCCCAGACCAACTACTGTTTTCATTCTGCAAAATTCAGGTCTAAAAGCATCTTATTGACACTGTTATTACAGTCCTCAACTTCATACTGAACATGATGTTCAAGTCAGGTATAAAAGTAGTTCAGAATGCACACTGAATGAAAAAAGCATCTGAGAAACTTTGGCACATTGCAGGTTCTCTGTGTAATATGATAAAATGGGCAGGCCTTCTTTATGGCAATGTAGGCCTGTGATGTCATCTCTAGGGGCCTCTCCTTGGTCCCTGTCCGGTGATGCAATGCTGTCCAGGAAATGGGACAACTGGGGGAGAAGCACAGTCAGATCACCAGTCTTGCCTTTCTGAGCATTGCATTTTCCTGCTGTGCTTCTTCAAGTTTGCAGAACCACTCCCTACCCCCAAATCTGGGACAGTCAGGGCCCTGCTGAAATTGGAGAGTAGATCTTATAGTAACAAGTATTAATAAAACAATATAAGGAATAAGTTCAGCCAAAAGGTCAGACAGAAAGAGAACATTTTCCAGCTAAGCATTATCAATAACAAGTTATATATAAGCATGGCTGGTTTAAGTCCCATTTATATCAGCATTAACAGGAGAGCCAGTGTGATATAGTCATCTGAGTGTTAAGCTAGGACTTTGGGAGACCGGGGTTTAAATCCTACTCAGCCATGGAAATCCACTGGGTGACCTTGGGGAAGTCACAGTCTGTCAGCCTCCGAAGAAGGTGACGGCACACCCTCCCTTATTTTTATGTATTTATTTATTAATTTTATATCCCACCTTTCTCACAGGATAGAATTTGAGTATAAATCTTGCTAAGACAATCCTAGGATAGGGTTCCCATAAATCAGCCAACTTGAAGGCACGTGATAACAACAAATTGCAAATGACAACTGTAGTAGGAAATAATCCTTCTTCTGGCAATATAGCAAGTGTGCATTCATTGTAACCATACTTGAACTGGTAGTATTCGAACTGTTTTTACCACAAAACTTCCTGAACTATAGTTGACTTTTGGTGGATCCTTGCATACAGCCTTGTGCTGGAGAAAGAGCTGATTCTTGATATTAGGTACGTTGAGTTCACCAATTCCTCTATTTTTTTTAAATGGCAAAATGCCAGCAAATGTGATAGGACAGGTTCCCCCCACCGCCCTTCTACTTACACTGAAGTGTCTTTCATAGGAAAGACTTTGAAGTTGAAAGTGAGCCTTTTTGTATGAAAAAAGCTGGCTCACAAGAGGAGAAATATTTTTCATTTAATTAAAAATGGCAACTTTCGCATTTCCAATCCAATAGCATCCAAGCTCTTCCAAGAAAAATTCTTTCACCTTTCAGAGAGTAACACATGGAAAAGTCTAGAGCAAGAAATATAAAGCAAGTAAAGCAAATGTACTTCTTATTTTTAAATAAACATTTTAGAATCCTAGCTATCGAGTAGGGCTTTCCAAACGATGCGCTGTGACACATTAGTGTGTCACCTGAAGTGTGTAGGTGTATCACCTACAATCTTGGAAGTGTATGTTATTATTTATAAATCATATATTTTTAAAAACATATTAAAAGTTTTCATGAGATATGTTGTGTCCCCATACATTTTGTTATTAGAATTTATGTATGTATCTGTATCTCTTATATATGGGGTTAGTTTAACCTCTGGTTTGCTAGTAAAACTGAATTACTATGTGGTAAAATGGTGCATGTCTAAAAAGCGTGTCACCAACATGAAAAGTTTAGAAAGCTTTGCTATAGACACTACAAGTAAAAGACATGTTCTTCTATAAATAAAGAAATAAAAATTCATACATGCTCAACTGGTTTCCCAGGGTTGCTTTTTTTTTGGAGGAGGGAGGGGGTGTATTTAGCAGGGCCAGGTTTTTGCCACTAGGTCCCTGCTGTGACCTTTTTGCTTTGCTCACCAAAGTCCCCCTCCGTTGATGTCTGAAGGAAGGTCAATGGCAGAGCCCTCAATGTTATATTTGCCTTCAGCCCCATAAATTATTTGAGTAGTCTTGTGCTTCTCTACACTTTTAATCCAGGTTCTCTCTCCTTCCTTGTGGCTTACTTACTGAACAAATTAATAAATTTCAAGGCAAATATTAGTGTGTGGGACATGCAATTTTGACTACGAACATGGCATACTGTCATCAAATTGGAAGTTCTTTATGACAACATTTAATTAAAATATCTGGAGATCTAACAATGGATCTCCCAATAATATGTAGCTTGTTCTTCATCTCCAAGAAAGCTTCAGGGAAGATTGCCTGCTACGTCACTTTAAAATCTGACATGGCAGTCAAGATAACTTTGTACAGCTGAATTGCCCATGGAAATATTCCAGAAAGTTATGGCAAATGTAATGAAGTGATACTTAATTTTGGGGCTGCCATATAAACATCCCCCTGCAAAAGAGGTTAAGTATTTGCATAAAATTCACACATTTATTCACATAAGTTGAGTAATTTATGCATACAGATGGATAGCTGATGAAGACTGTGATCAACTGAGAAATGTGCCCACTCAGTTTGCTGTCCAGATGTTTATGGGTTTAAAAAAAAGCTTCAAACTTAACTTGGTCTGTACAACATTCAAATAAAATCTAGTCCTCTGTAAGGTAGACTACAGAGGCACCCTGCCTAAAGTACAGGATGGCAGAGTGATAACTGCCTATTCTTTGTTCCAGTCCCCTTTTGGGGTGATGGTAAGTCAAAATGGCTAAAGGGGTATGAGAGATGGAGACTTAGGCCCTTTTCACACGCGGGCGGCGGAACGGGGCAAGCCAAACCAAAACTTGTTCCGTCGCCGCGCGGAGCAGTGCATTTCGCTGCTCTACACGCAGCTGCGTCCCGCGGCATCCTCAGCACCTGGCAGCGCCCAAAATGGCAGGTTTTGACTGGCGGAGCCTCTCCGCCAATTGGAGAAGCTCGCCAGCCAGAAATCCCACTCCCTGCCTGATCTGCAGGGAAGCCCTTTCACACGTCCGTAAATCCATAAGGGCGCTGTGATGGGGCTGGACGGGGCTGGACGCCCAATTGTGGTTTTTCAAAAGCACACAGCACCGCCACTTGCGGGCGCCCAACCGCGGATTGGCGTGTGGATTACTTGTGAGTAATCCACCCCAATTCGCGTAACGGTGTAGACGACCTCCGTGGAAGTCAATCTACACCGTTTTTTTTACCCCATGTGAAAAGGGCCACACTCCACAGTTTTCCTCTAATTATTTTAGCACTAACATACACAGCTTCTCTCTTTTTAAAGTGGAGGGAACTAGTGCTGAAACTGGTGAATGGCAAGGTAGCTAAAAGCTTACTGAAACAAAAATACCCAGCGCATGTGTGTGTGAATGTTACTGTTTATTTCTTATTTAACCACTTCTTTTTATGACTGCTTGGAATATGGTTTCAAAGACTGTCAGACCATCAAGCTTGTCTACTATCACTCTGTAGGGATTAAAGAGGAGAAGCATTTTCTCGCTGTGTTTTGCTGCTGAAGTGGAGAGGAAGCAATTAGGATTACATGAAAATAGATAATTTAGAGCAAAGTCGATTCTACATATTTGAGAAGATGGTGAAAACACAGTATATACGCTAAAGTCATGACAGTGACAGCTTTCCCTCCATATATTGTGGTAGTAATATTTTCAAAGAACTTTTAGAAGGTTAGTTAACCGTGACCTCCTCTCTCTGCAACCATGTTCTTCATCCTTAATCAAATTGCTTTCCCAGGTGTTCCCTGCAGATAGCTTCCTGAGTTTCCCCTGTGGCTGATGTTAAAGTGGTTGCTCTGTAGCTTTTGTCTTTGTTTATGAATTGTTTCCATTATAAAATGGGTTATGCTTGCTGTGCTCTAGTTTTCAGCAAAGACTCCATTTACCAATGACAAATAGCTAATCCTACAGAGTAGGCTGTGAAGGAAACATTCCCTGTAGTTCAGAATTTAATTATATATACACAATGAATTACCTGTATAGAATTACACAGGTTGCATTCTCACAAAATCTCCATTCACCAAGGGAACACTTCTGTGTTCTCCACGGCATGTGTCTGGCTCAAGATGATGTCATCTAAATATAATGACAACACTTCAAAACATCTGTGGATTAATTCATAATATTTCTAGAGTGTGGGGGGGTCATAGTCAGAAGACAGAAAGTGACTTTTACATAGACCATTGTCTGCGGTTTCATAAATCACCTTCTTGATGCAGGATAGAACCCATGACATCATTGTGCAGTAGATCCAGATCCTGCCCTGAAAACATGCTATTCATTCTAAAGAACTGTATGAACATACATGAAAATACTTATGGCATGGAAGGTGTTTCATCTGCGTTTCTTTTACACCACACAATTAATAGCTCTATTATGATTCAACTTTAACTGCCATGGATCGATCCTATGTAATCCGAGGTTTGTATTTTGTTGAAAGTCTAGAACTTTCTCAGGCTGGGAATTCTAAATACCTCTCCCTAAACTGCAAATCCTGGGCAAATTCAATTTCATGTTGCTATGATAGTTAATGCGAAATCATTGTGTTATAATTCTGTAATGTGAAAGGGTTCTTAATAATCTGAAGGGGAGGGGATTGAAAACCAGCAAACGGAAATTTTAAATTGGATGAGCCTTTTGTTGGTGACAGAGTGTGCAAATATTTTGAGTAGCAAAAACAAAAAGGCAAAACAAATTTTACTGAAATTAAAAATAAAAAGCTGAGCATTTTTGTACATTCCTATGGAAAGAACATACTCCAGGGATCTCTACTAATGAGTTGCGTGTCATTTCCCCCCCTGCTTATCCATCCATAGTGTGTCACGTATTGGAAGAGCACTTAATAAAGCACTTTTAAAACAACTTCACAGCAATGATTGTTCAATGGTCTGGATGAAATAGAGACACATTACTAATTATATTTGATTTTTTAAAAAGTGATTTACTTGGTCAACAAGATATATATATATAAGAGAAAGCATAATCTCAAGAATGTTTGTCTTCTGTGGGTGAATAAGGATGCAGTAGCTGCATTTTGGCTGTATCAGTGCCTATGATAATCACTATTATCACCAAAACTTATTTCAGTCTCCAATGCTTTTATAAGTACCTATGTTGTTATTACCCTCTCCCTCATTCTAGGAAGAAGCTTGTTGCTTTGACTTTCCTTCGTACATAACATCTTTCCCTGCTGTGAATTCCCATCAAAGCACTTATGTGATCAAATTGTGCTCTAGGCAGTCTTTAGTGCTACTCAAGGGTGTTTTATAGATGGCGATATATCCCCTTTAGCAGCATAAACTTAATGGCTAGTCTTTGCCAATCAAGAGCCCTCCCCCAAGAACTGTACCTTAAGATGGTTTAATTCCTTTGTCAAAGCTCTTCACTATGCCAGATATCAAAGTAATAAAAATGGGAATAGTCCATTACAGGAACTGGGTCTGTGCCCTACAGACTAATTCTTCTCTCTGAATTCGAAGTGAGTGATGTGTATGTCATGTGTATATAACAACTATAATGAATGTGTATAATCATAATGGCTGTGAATGATTGGTCTCTTCATGGGATTAAACAGATTCTTTCAGATGTTAGTATTTCGGAATTTGTCATGTAACCCATTGTCTTGCAAACTGACAAAACTATTTTAAAGGATTTCTGTGTATCAAAGACCCTCAATGGAAAGATGGCTGCCTTGAAAGGCTCCTGTTGTTATCTCTCATTTGTCCATTTATTTGAATAATAATGTCACTCTTTTATTCAAAAAATGCTGTAAAGATGAGGCTTTACAGTAATTTAAACTATTAACAAGGGCAGAATTTTACTAATTTATCCTGTAATTTCAGCATACATCTTTAAAACAGTTGTCTAAATGTTAAAGTATTGTCACTCATTTCCATTGTAATTTCTCTAGCATTTCACCTTATGTCTATTAGCATGCATGGTGGTGCTTGAATTCGCTTACATATCCCTGTGTGATACTTCAAAGGCAACCTTATGAATACTAATTTTATAAAACAGCCTGCTGGAGTAGGAACTTTTCTTTTTTTCTAGTTTCCTTATATTGGCAACAAAAAGGTATTGAGTCTTATTTTCCCTTTTGTTAAGTCCTTGCTTAATATTAAATCTTTCTGAGAATAAAAATTCATCTTGAATAGGGTAGCCCAGGATTATTCTGCTTGAGTCTTGTGGTTTTGTGTTTTTTTAAACACATGTGGTTCTTAGTCACTTTTGGGAAGCAGATGAAAAGCTTGGCTTAAGGTGGATGCATCCATTAATTTATCTTAACAGCAATAAGCACATCTAATGAGAGCCATTGTAGGACAAATCCAAAAGTGCCCAGATCTTCAAGGGGGTCTTATTGCTTGTTTTGCAACAAAAGAATACCATTAGGACCATTTCCGCACTCGGCTGTTATAGCGCTATTATTCCACTTGCAACATTCTATGGAATCCTGGGGTTTGCAGTTTCAGGAGGGGCTGGCTGGCCCTTCCCGAAACTGCAAACCCCAGGATTCCATACAAGTGGAATAATTGCACTATAACAGTCGAGTGTGGAAATGGCCTAGGTAACATCATAATTTGAAAGTACTAAAGACACTACCAGGTGTATTCTCAGATCTCAGCTAAGGGCTTCATCTTTTGTCCTTTTACATTTGCTGATCCATACTTTTGGAATTGCCTCCCTGAACATTTGCAGACTGCTCCTTTCCTAGTTATTTTTGAATCTCAACTAAAATCTTCCTTGTTTTCCAAAACATTTGGAATTTTATTTTCACATTGTTTTACAGTCTTGTATATTTTGATTATATGCATTTGACAGTTTGTTTTATATCACTTTTTCGTATTTTATCTTATAATTTATTTTACAGTTGTATGGTTTTATATTTTTATTATTCCTTCCTTCCCTTTCTCTCTCTCTGTATATATTCACATATATTTGAGACTACATGCTTTTGGCAGGATCCACTGTTTTTTGTTGTTTTACTTGTAAAATGCCAAGAACATCAATGGCTCTATGTAAATCAAGGATGATGATGATGATCATCATCATCATCACCATCACCCCTGTCTATAGTTTTTGAGAATTCTTGGAGCAGATGTGAGAGGCTGCTAATATTCTCAGTGCAGAATCAGGGTTCAAAATGGCCTCAACAGGTTAAAAAATTGCACTCAGACTAACAAAGTGAATGCCAGTAGACCTTTGAGACTAATTTCTAGCCAGGCTTTCATGAATTCAGACCATTTCATCAGATCCAAATGATGAAATGGAATGAATTCATGAAATCTTATGCTCTAAATTCTTCTTCCCAGTTAGTCTCAAAGGTGTTACTGGATTTTAAAAAATGTCTTTTTATGGTAAGACAGACTAATACAGCTATTTCTTTGAATACTACCAAAATAAATTTCAGCAGAGACAAATGTTGCATTTGGGCAGGAAGAGTCAGATACACAAATATAGAATAGTGATAAATGACAACAGTACATGTGAAAAGGATCTAAAGATCTGAATAGACCACAAGCTAAATGTGAACCAACAGTTTGAAGTAGCAGCCAAAACAACTGGCGCAATTCTAGACTGCATCAACAGAACTATAGTCCTCAGATCAAGGAAAATAAAAGTACCACAATATTGTGCTTTGTTGAGTCCTCATCTGGATTGCTGTATTCACTTTTGGGCACCATAGTTTAGGAAAGATACTGACAAGCTGGAATGTGCTTAGAAGAGGACAGCCAGGATGGTAAAGGGCCAGGAAACAAAGTACTGGTTGAGGAAGCTGGGCATGCTTTGCCTGAAGACAAGAGTTGTGAGTGCTGATATCATAGCTTTGTTTAGCTAGCTGAAGGGCTACCATGTTGAATATGGAGCAAGTTTGTTTTCTGCTGCATTAAAGGATAGAACCCAAACTAATGGATTCAAATGTGTAAGGAGATTCTGACTAGGTGTTAAGAAGAACTTCCTGATGGTAAGAGCTGTTCAACAGTGGATTTAATTACTTTGGAAGATGCCAGACTTTTTTGTTTGAAATTGTGATAACTGAAGCCCCTGTCAGAGCTGCTGATGACGAGCAGCAGCTGTTGGTCCCTATGGCTCTGGCTGGAGATGAGTCCTGCAGCTCAAGAGCTCCCCCTGCTGCCATGGACCAAGCAGGCTTGGACGTTGCTCTGCCTGCTCCTTTAGGGCAACAGGGATCCGATTCTGAAGATGCTTTGGAGCCTGTGCCAATCAGCCCACAAACAAGGTGGAGACTCAAGAGAGCTGAACAAAGGGAGGCTTCCTTGATTAAGTTCAAGAAGCAGTGACTAGCCACACCTGTGTCTTGGGCTATATAACTGCCTGCCTGGAAGCTTTCCTTTGCTTGTAGCAAACTTCTTTCAAGCCCTCCTCTTGCCTATTCCTTGCTCCCAGCACCTGCTTCTTTGATCTTTTGACCCTTGGCTTTTGGAACTCTGACCATGGCTTTCGCTTGAAGCTCTGGTAAATGAACTACCTTGTGTAAAGTGCTTGCTTGTCTCCTCCCGCTGGACTTTGCTGGCTCTCACGCTCCCTTCTCTGGGCTGGCTCGCCACCCAGGTCTCTGACCTTTACAGAAATTTATAAACAGGGTTTGGATGGCTGTGTGTTAGGTATGGTTTGGCTGTCAGTTCCTGCTCTGGCAGACAGTTGGACTAGACAACTGTTGGAGTCTCTTCCAACTTTGCAATGGTATGATGGTGGACCTTCCAGATGGAAATCCAGGAACCTGCACAGCACTGTAACTGGGCATGGGCTGGGGACTCCGTTGGCCTGCAATTGGATGGTGGCACCCTGCTCTAGCTGGTCACACTTGAATGACCTGACCCTGATGATGACAGACACCCTCAATAAAGAAATGTCACCAACTTGTAGCACCCAACCCAACCAGTCTGCCTTAGACCCAGCTGCTAGTTTTTCCACTCTAAATGCCCCAAAGAGTGCCACTGTGAAAGTTTCTCAGAACAGCGCAACTTCCTCCTTGGACCAGTATGAGGCTGGCAGCTGCTGAATGAACCATCTCAGATGGTGAAAAGTAATGGATCACTGACTATCAGGCTTCCTGGAATCTATCCTCTTCCAGCCCTCCACTGTCTTCCTAATGAGGAACATGCTGCAGGGATCCCCAAACCCCTTGACCTTGCTGAAGAAAGAGATCCCCATGAGATGGAGCAATACAGAGTGAGGAGACAAACCTAGCTCCCTCAGTTGAGCTATGAACTGTAGGATCTGCTGCTTGGATACTAGCCACCCTGTCCAGATCCCATTCTCCCTGCAGAAGGCCAGAAACCTGGCCACCACCCTAGAATAAGCCTGAAACCAGAGCCACCAAGTTGAGAATGCCCTGAATCACGCTTCGTTCCCAAATTTCCACAGCTCTGCTGCGAATGTCACTAGCTGTTGATCTAGTGCCAATTGCCAAAACCTGCCCACCTAATGATCCACCACTGTCTGTGTTCTCCTTGCTGTGGCACCTTCTGTATTTCTTGCCCTTACCCCTCCTTTTGCACTTGCTCCTTCTTTCTTCACTTGATGATTCCTCCTCAGTCTCCGATGAGTGTTCTGTGCCACTGCTGGATGGGGATCTATCTGCATGAGGCCTCCTGGCCCTGCCCTGCATCCTCGGTTGATCAGATGCTCCTGTGTCACTGCTGCAACCTCCATGAATTGGCTTGTAACTGCTGCCTGGGATTCCAGTCTCTCCACTGTTTTCACTAGCTTTTCTGGGGTCTGAGAAAAGCCTTGCAGAAGTACTGCATTGTCCTGGTCAAGCTCTGCATTATTTGTTGGCAACCCCTCTTTTGCAGTAGTGATTCTCTTTTTGCCTGGAGCCAGGTACCAATTCTTCTCATGATCCGTGTGGATGCCCTACCTGACCTCGTGTTTTGGGCCCCTGCACCATCATGGTCTGCTTTCCCTTCCTTGTTGGCATTGTTCTCCTTATAACCTGTGCTGTCCTAAGGAGGGCTGAGCAGAGACTCTAACTCTTAATAGCAATGAAAAGGGCTCTTTGTGTGATTTCAGCTCTTTGTCCCAAGTCACCTCTGCTCGCTGCTGCTGCTGCTATTCATCACCATTCTTTTCTGCCCTCACTGTATCCCTTGCTGTTCACTGTTGCCCTCCAATGCTTCTCCACTACTCCTGCTACTCTGATGAGGCTCTGCTTCACTTCAGAGATCTTCTCTGGTCTAATACTCCAAGTAAAGTGAACATCCAGCTGGGGGAAGCTGCTTAAATAGGTCCTTTCCTGAACCAGAGGGAAAACTAACACTAACGCTAAAACTAACAGAATCTGATCCAGGAAAGGAGCAGCCAATGAGTTCAAACTGAGGTTTAAACCCATTGACTGCCCCGGAAAAGTACCAGAATGCAAAGTGGGCCCCTGCAGCCTGCTGGGAAAGCAGAAGGACTGCTTGTGCACAAGGGGAACTGCTTGGGCATGCACAGCCTCCCTGAACCACAAAATTGCTGCCTAGTAAGTCAGGCAGCTATATTTATGATTCAACTGCTATGGTTGTGTTCTATGTAATCCTGGGGTTTGTATTTTAGTGAAACTCTAGAATTCCCTCTGGCTAAGAATTCTAAATACCTTTCTCTAAACTGCAAATCCTAAGCAAATATCTTTTAACGTTACTATGATAGTTAACATGGAATCATTGTGTTATAATTTTGCAATGTGAAAGAGCTCTTAATAATTTGAAGGAGAGGGGATTGAAAGCCAGAAAACAAACATTTTGAACTGGATGAGCTAGTTGTTGGAGTCAGAAGGTGCAAATATTTTGAACAGCAAAAACAAAAAACAAAGCAAAACAAACTTTACTGAAATTCAGAATAAAAAGCTGAGCATTTTTGTCCTCTCTTATGGAAAGAACTTACTCCAGAGATCTCTACCAATGAGTTGCCTGCCATTTTTTTCCTGCTTATCCAACCATAGTGTGTCATGTATTAGAAGAGCACTAAATAAAGCACTTTGAAAAACAAGTTTACAGCAACAATTGTTTAATGGTCTGACTGAAGTAGATGCATATTACTAATTATATTTGATTTTTTTTTTAAAAGATGACTTATTTGGTCAACAAGATATATATGGAAGAGACAAGAATGTTTATCTTCTATGGTTGAATAAAGATGCAGTAGCTGTATCAGTGCCTCTGATAATCACTATTATTACCCAAACTTATTTTAGTCTCCAGTGCTTTTATAAATACCCATGTTGTCATTACTCTCTCCCTCATTGTAGGAAGAAGCTAGTTGCTTTGACTTTCCTTTATACATAACATATTTCCCTGCTGTGAATTCCCATCAAAGCACTTATGTGATCTAATTGTGCTGTAAGAGTCTGGAAGTGGGGCAATGGGAGGGAGGTGGGAGAGACCAGTTTAAAGGCTGTTACCATAAGGAAAACCATTGTGCCTAAATAGTAGATCATACTTAACTTATGGCTATGCAATCCCCCCAACATTACTATATTCATGTGTCATGTTCAGTTTGGTTATCTGAGCAGGGAAGGTGTACATGCATAGGTTTCCTTGTCCTGCTTTGTCTTGCTTGACTTTGCCCTGCTCGACAGTGGTTGTATCTTATTCAGAAACTACAAAGAGCTTGTAAAAGTTACTTTTTCAAACTACAGCTCTCAGTATTCCACATTTGGTCACCCCTCACTCATGGCCACATAGAAAGGCCACATAAGAGACTATCTGTAAGAAAAATGATTTCTAAGCCATAACATACCAAATTGCTTTACAATGAATTGGGCTTGTAGGCTGGCTTAGCACATGATAGAACTGGAGGAAGTCATATAATTTTAAATAATTTTACTTGATTCTTGAAAAAAGCCTAAAGCAAGCAATCACAGTAAATTAATGAGTGCTGCTCATATAGTTAGTGAGTATATATAGACAGTGAACTCTGTTTGAATGCTGGTCCTTATACAGCCAAAGTGGCATTTTCTATCCAAAGAGAAAAAAGAAGGTATCAGTAGGCTTGGGAGGAACTATGATTTACAGAGGTGACTAAGAAGTTTAGGGAAAAAAATCTTGGTGCAGGGAGAGAGGAATAGTTGAGAACATGCTCCGTGAGCATTGCATGTTGGCTGATTGTTTGGGGTAAAAGATGGAAAACAAAGGAAGAGTAAAAAAATGGAATGATGTGGTTGATACCCTGAACATGAGAAATACAAACAGCAACATTTAGCTTCAGGCTCCACTTGTCTATTTCTGTTAAGAAACCAATTCAGGAAATTGAAGTCAACAGGAAAATAGGCATACTTAATAACCTTGGGGAAAATTCTCATGCTGAAGAATGCAAGTGTCTCCTTTAGTATCATGTCGTTGTATGAAATTATATTAAAACATGTAAACCTTTTTGTTATAGTTCTTGGTGCTTCCATTGACAATTGCATGTAAACAACACTATTATGAATGCGTAACTGAGGCCAGATTCAATGTTCTGTTAGTGTTTCTTTGATAGAAATGGTAGATACATAAAATAACATTTGTTTCTTAGCTGGAAATCTTGTGAAGATTAACAATTTTTGTGGGTGTCTAAATGCAGGTGCAACAGCTGAGGATTCAAAAGTTATTTTGGGTTTTGGTCAGTTTTGTAACACCTTGTAAAATGTCTTGATGTTTCATTGAAAGGATTTATAAAAGTGTATTAAATATAAGATTTACTATGGCCCAGAGCAGTGCATTCTGAAATCATGAATGTAAGCACTGATACTGGAACCCACTTTCTTAGATTCGTTCCCTTAAGTATTCAAAATTTTGGCTTTTGTTTGTAAGTAGCATCTGAGTGATAATGAGGGCAAAGAAAAGCTTTATAATGTAAATTTGCATCAGTATAATCAGCCCCAAGGCAGTGGCATCTACCTGAGTTTACTGGCTTCCTAATGCAGAATATCTTAGAGGTATGAATGCTTTGTAAGAAGAGCATCTCTGGGACATTACTGCTCATTAAAGTTGATGCAAATTATATATGATTACTTCTATAAAGAGGCAGCTCAATTCATGAAAAGAAATGTGAGGGAGGGGGAACACTGGAACCCTGTAACTTAAAAGATTGTTTACATCTAATTATGTCTTGCACATGTGTTATAAAGCAGATCCAAGCCATAAACAACAGAAGAATGAAAGCATATCAGCATTTGTGGTGTGAGTTGGTGGTCGTTTATTTTTACTTTTTAAATAATATGTGAATGTATAACGACAAACCAAAGCTATTGATTTGACACATAGTGGTTTGGAAAAAGGTAATTTCTTCCCAGTTACTAACAGCATACTAATGAGAACCTGGAAATAATATTTTTGGAAGCCTCATCACCACTGTTGCTTTCCTTTGGAGAGAGGAACCAGTTGCTGCCGTGGCTGAAAAGACAGGGTAACTGGAAAAGATCTGGAGGGACATCTAGCCCAATGAGTGCAGGAATCCACAGCTAAGGCATTCCTGAGGTTCTGAAAGAAGAAATATGTGAATGATACATTGCCATAGTATTTAACTTAGGCCTTTTCTGCATTTTGTTTTTACAAAGGGGCAGCACGTCCTCCAGCGAGGACTTTTGCACTTGGGGGCGAACTGGGTCCAGACTACTTTCTGTAGTTTTGGACTTCAGCCCGCTCCGGAATGACCAGAACTGGTGGTTCGCCATGCTATTGAAAGACCGCTTAAAACAGGTCTTTCAATAGCCCGGTGTGTCCCACTCTGTCGCTGCGCTCCTGTGTAGATCTGCAGGCTCACACCAGCATGAGGCTGCAGATCTTCTGAGGGTGGGCTTCCAGCTGGCGAGCTTCTCCAGTTGGTGGAGAGCTTCCACCAACTGGAAGCTGCCATTTTTGTCCCCAGAGTAGTGTGTAGCGCGGCCACACACTGCTCCGGATCAATGTGGATCGTTGGAGGGAGCACGCCAGTCCGGTGAGTAACAGAATACCCCATTTTCTTCCCAAAGTGCGAAAAAGCCCTTAGTGCCTAGCAACTTTTTTTTTTTTTTTTTGCTGTTGCTGAAAACCTCCCCCCAAGTACAATCTGTTGGACCTTGCATGCTGGTAGTGGGCAGGGCCAGAACAAAACTGGGTGGAGCTATCCCTCCTTTCTCATTTTTTGTACTCTACTTCCTACCTTCCTGGCAGCTCACCAGGCTAGTGGTATAGATCTGGCAAAGATTGAGCTAATCACTTGCAATAGGATTCAGAAATTAAGCTGAAGAATACATGCAGTCAGACTGAGAAGGACTGGAACCAGACTTAGAACTGTAGTTTGCTCACCTCTGCTTTTGAGTGTATTTCAAGTGATAACGCAGGTTGTAGTGACCTGCTTCTGGAATTTCTCTCCCTTTTTTCAAAGCACCACCATTAACTTATTTTTACAGTTTGTGTGTCTGTACTTGCTAGCCTGACGAAATCTGGGCAGATGGCTAAAGGCACTAAATTTAATATGTATTAACTGATTCACTGGGGTTTATAGGGTATTTTTGTGCCGCCTTGTTATGTGGTCTTGAATGGCCTGTTGACTTCCAGTACAGTAATAGTCTAGGATCTGCCATGGAAATACAGTTAGGAATCTTCCAGAACAGAATAGGACAGAACATCACAGTTTTCAAAGTAGTGAGGAGATTTCTGAACTGCTTTCCTTTTTTTAAAAAGTCATAGTACATCCCAGCTGGCAGTTCTCTGACAAGTCAGTGCTTTCTGAAGATTATACTGTGCTCTCTCCTCAGTACATGTGAAATAAAAACACAAGAGTCTTTATGCACAAAGATGGAATGAGGATATTCAGATACTGCAACAAATCTTGGCTTACTGTGATATGAATCTGTTCTCATCCAGACTTCCTTCACTCCTCCATCCCCATTCCAGCATGAATATGAGTAAGAATCTGTGAGTTTTCATTTTTGTTTTTTAATTGACCACCAAAGCTAGCTGTGTTGTAAACACCCAGCAACTGGTGGGTAATCTCAGTTGTTTGTCAGAAACAGCTTGAAAATAAGAATCTATATCTATGAAGCATGCTTGTTTCAGCAAAGCATAGTGATAATTATTGCTGAACTTGGTCAAGATGAGAAGGAAAATCTGCCCATGCCAAAGGAGAGGAGTGGGGTACTGTTACCCCCAAATGTGGGAGACCTTGAGATCCACCAGCAGTGCCAGTGTCTCCTTAGAAATTGGGGAAATTACAGCTCAAAGGAGGACTGTGGGGGGTGGGGGGGGTAATGGCAGGATCATTTCATCTGTGCATACCAACTCCAGTTAAGGGTTTAAACTGGGTGTTTTTATTGGAAATTAACAGACACACATACCAGAAATCAAGCAGTCTCACAAACCATTCAAAGCTAGGGATGGGAGAAGTGAGAAGGGTTTGATGGAGAGAAATTTTGGGTGTATAGAGTGGTATTTACCAAACCTGGAGCAGAGAATTGAAGAGAAGTGGCTCAAACACAAGAGTCTGAGGGCAGCATGGAGGAACAGGAATCCATGGTGCAGCATGACACCCAAAGTGCTAGCAAATTAGCTGGGCTGAAGCTGGGGTTTTTATGCTCTTATTTCCCACCCTGAAGAGGTGTGAATTAATGGCTTTCTTGCAGAGCAAACAAAGGGGTCTGGAACAGGCTGATTGTCTTACTTTGGATGACAAAATATCAATGACAGTCCCTATAGCTTCTTAATGTCTTGGTTGGGTGAGGTGATTGGGGAAGATCTCTGTAGGAATTGCGCATGGCGGGGTGCTTGACTGCATCGCTTGCGTAGTTTCATTTACTATTGTATTCAGATGTTGGGTCATTGATAGGATTACTGGAAGCCCATTAATGCTGGGATTTCCTGCTTAATTCTTCTTAACCTTAACCTGCCCATGCTGAAGCTATCCTGACCAAGCCCACGCTTAAGTCAGTGTCCTGCTTACTGCATGTTTCCCAGCCGTAAGTGTCCAGTTTTTATATGAAAATGATATTTCTTGCCAATTTTGCTGTCCCACAGGATGGAATGTATAAGGAGTGGTAACAGTAGCACATGATTCTGTGAAGAGGCTAGACTCATTTCTATCATTATATATGGTAATTTATTATAACTTTCAAACATAAACTGAATCTTCTTTTCTCTTTTGTTCCTTTTGTAATTATTGACATTATGTACTCCTTTGGCTTGTAATGGTAATTGAGAACATGTATTTATACACTGAGCTGAAATGGAAGGTAAGAGTTCATAGATCTGGTGTAAAATACTGTTTTCTGTCACATCACAAAAGCCAAAATGTGCACAGTGGAGAAATGAGGAGTTTCCAGTGGTGGCAATTACTGTGGGCTGCTAACACTTTAAGAATAAAAAATTCTGGTGGCTAGGGTGGAACTATGGAAAATATAGATATTTCTGATGCATCTTTGGGATGGAGCTCAGTGCAAATAAAATCTGTCTATTAAAAAACAAAGTCTCAGGGATCTTTGTTTTTTGGTTGGCTCACGAACTGAAACTCTGATGAAGTCACAACCATACATGCTAAATTGTACCATTTGCTGTTCCTCTAAGTTGTAAAAACTCATTTAACTTGAAGAGTGGGAGAAATAAAATGCAGCCTACCCCATCTCTTTTTCCCCAGAAAAATCCTTGTCTGCCATAATCCTTTTCATAACACACAGTTATGTGAGGCAAGTCTATAGACTGAAGTTTTATGTGAATATAGAAGTGGATTTCCTCCATTTGTTAGATATTTGCTAACAGGACAACAAAAGGGGACCAATCCTCAGAAAGGGATCATACCCCCCTTTCCCTAGGCAAAATTCAAAACAACAGTCTACTGATACTCTCAGCCTATGAAGAAACATCTTCTCATATCCTTGAGGATCTTTGATGGGAGGGGTGTCCCTCTCCATCAACCCTAGCCAATCTAGAACTGAATGGTTTTGAGAAGGGTTTCGTCTCGACTTGCTCTGGAGGATGCTGCATACTAGTTTCATCACTCTGTAACAATTTGAAGAACAGTCCATCTTTGTAACTGCTGAGTTGCAGTGAATAAACATGTTTATGTTATTTTTATGTAATATGCTGCCTATTCTTCTTTAAACCATTTAAAACATTTAGAATTCAAAACTTGGAGCCAGAGGAAGAGATTAAAAAATGAGATGTACTGCCTAAACTGAGCTTAGGCCCTGAGGCTGAACACAGTTTCCCTGTAGATACAATCTTTCCCTCTGGGGTTCCCCAGGCAGTCATGCTTCTTTCCCCATGACACTATCATTGGTAGTTTCCTAGGTTTTTAATGCCCCCAGTTCTAAAAGATTGAAATGCATCCTTCCACATTTAGCTGCTGACAATAAGAATTTTATCTCAAATATAGCAGTCCTTTGGTCCCACCTTGGTCCCACCTTCAGCACACACCCCCTCCCCTGGAATACGACCCTGAGGATGGACTCTAGTCTGCTTCTTCTTTCTAAAAATTCTGTTGGTCTGGAATCCATGTGTCCAGATTTAGGAGAGACCGTCACGGCAGTGGCAATTACTAAAGTGTGAGGAATATGTAATATATGTTCTTTTTCTCTAGAAAGGAAATTGGTGGGTTTGGAGCATGGGAGTGTCTCTTTGTTCCAACTGCAAAGTTTCTATTCCTACTCTCACATATGTTAGCAATGTAGCAGTTACATTTCTATACTGCTTATCAGTGTGAAGCACCCTTTAAGTGGTTTACAATGTGTTGGCTAATTGCCCCAACAATCTGGGTACTTATTTTACCGACCTACAGAAGGCTGAGTCAACCTGGTGCCCTGCAGGATTGAATTTACAGTGTTGTGGCTGCAGTACCGGCATTTAACTACTGTACCACCAGGGCTCAATATGTTAATTTCATTCCATCTACTGAGAAAATTATGTTGAGTCTGATGCTGTTGTTGTTATTTCCCAAAAGTGAGATTGCCTTTGTGGCATCATTTTCACTTGGTGGACAGAAGATGGGAGTAGACATTTCTGCCCTTTTTCTCCTACCTTCCCTCTTTACTGTAGGAAGCAACAAAAAGCAGTCACTGCTGCTCACCTTCCTTCATTTTGAAAAATAAGTTATTCATAAGAAAAAGAACAGTATGACTTGCTGTTTTTGCTTACATATCTTTGAGAATGGGGTGGAATATAAACTGGAAAGGCAAAAATTGGGCATCTTAATAATGGGCAGAGAGCCAGCGTGGGATAGTGGTTTCAGTGTGAACTCTGGAAGGCTCAGGTTTAGATCCATGCTCAGCCATGGCAACCCACTGGTTGACCTTGGGCAAGTCACACTCTCTCTGCCTAAAAGGAAGACTGTGGAACACATAAATCTTGCCAAGGAAGTCCTAAGAGAGGACGCCACAAATTGTACTCAACTCAGAGGCCCATAATAACCACAATTATTGGCAATGAAAGATTAAATTAATACTTCTCATGTTGTTTGAGGTTCAGGGCATAAATCCTGATCCATTAGAATCAGCTGGTGAAAAAAAATTCATTATTTTTCTGCAATTGTGTAATTTATTTATTTAATATCACATCTTTCTCCTAACACAGGATTCAAAGCAGCTTAGAAACATTAAATTTAACCTTGGAAACAGTGTGAACTCAATTGTTCACACTACTTTAGTTGATTTGGGTACACAAAATATTTCTGGAATTTCACTCAGCACAAAAACCCTAACATATTTCTTGCATTATTTCTCACACTGAAAATGCTAGCCAAAGGCCTGTATCTTTAAAATTGACTGTAAGAAATTACTAGATTTTTTTTAAAAAAAGTCTTCATACTATAGTAGAGGATGAAAAATGACAGCTTGCTTTCTGTGGACAGCACCAGGGTTTTTTTTTTTCAGAGCCCAACTCCTCCAAATCCCCGCTTGTGGGGACAAAAGTCACTTGCAGGGGGCTTTTCTGAAGGGTGAAACTCAACCCAAACCGCTCCCATCTCCGAAAAAAAATGCCTGTAAACAGCCAAAAGCAGAACGTAGAAATCACTTTTGATTTTGATTTTGACTGCATGGTGGCATATTGGGTGAGGGTGGGCTGAGTCTCTGCAGTTGACCATTTCTGTACAACATAAAGAAAATAAATATTCTGGAAAAAGATACTTCATGTTATTCCAAAAATACTGTTCATTATTTCTATATGGGTTTAATCCCCTTAATATATTTACAGGAGCTAGATGGTTTATATGAAAGTTTCTCACCACTGTCACATCTACTGGCCAGCAGCTATAATAGTGGGCACCTGTTTTGACAGGACAAAAAAATTTATAATGCTGTAAGTGTATTTCATATAACCTTGCATGCTACATAAATTGTTAGTGTCAAAACTACAGCAACTTGGCCTCTAAAGATGACAGCCTCATCATTTAGCATTTATATGGTAAAATGTGTGACTGTGCACTTGGCATGTCAGCTTTGAAAAAATAGCAGCTGAAATGTTGAAAAGATCACCAGCAGAGTGCTTACTGTGACAATCCGGTACATTTATGAGCACAACAATATTTCTCTTGCATCTCTCCTAACTCTTTATTTTTCTTTGCAGTAATAAAATTATGTTACAAGCATTTCCTCTCAATCCTCCTTGTCTTATTTACAGTATAATATGTAATGTATCTGAAGTGTGTTTTCTAAATCTTGGTTGTGTAACTTCAAGAGTTACATGCAAAGTATATCAGTGTTTATAAGGGGCACAGGACCACGCATGCAGCCCTCATTCTCTCTGTATCCAGTTTTGCTATTTTGATCTGCAAGATTGGAAAGAGGCTCCATACACTATGAGGTCCTGCTTTACAATGTTTCCTGACTGTATATGTTCTTATTTACTATGTTGAATGTGAAGCCCCTCTCAGAGCTCCCTGCTTAACAGAGATGGGTGAGAGACCAAAATGGTGGGGTCAGCATGGGCAGGTCTTTGGGCACTCATGGTGCCATACTCCTTCCTTGTTGCTTATATATGCTCTATTTACACATATGACCTAGACAAGATTATAGTAATTCTTGAACCTATGCCTTCCTCTCCTGGATCTTTATCTCTTCTGGTTTGCACTTCCACGACCTGTGCCACATTCTCCCTGTCGCTCTCTTTTTGTTTGTGGTTTCTCTCTACCTTTCTCTCTTTAAAAAATCTCAGTTATTTCTTTTTTACTTTTCTCTTCCAGGGAAAGCCACATCCCCAAACACTTTTACTTTCGAATTTCCAGTGAATAGCAAGCTTTTGAGAGATTATTGATGAAGTTTGTAAGATCCCTAAAAGCCTTTTAATCTTGTTCCCCTTGTCAACACTGACTCAGTTTAAACTAATATTACTTCTTTCTTGCTTTGACATATGCTACATGGACACCTCTGTATAATAGGCTAGGACTGGGCAAGTTTCACACTTGTGAGAACAGCTTTGTTTTTTACTGACACACTGAGAACCGGGGGCTTGGTGCAAAAGAAAACACTTAGATGTAAAAGCATTCTGAACAAGGATCTTGTTTGGAGTATCAGAAGTGAACAGATCTCTGAGCGAGATTTTGTTTTGGAATGGAAATCTTTAGTTGATTATCTAAAGGAAAATGAGGGTGAATTTTTCTAGGATTTTGAACTTGCATGCTGTTGTTTCTTTTTTAACCTTTATTTTCGCTATTATTGTGAGGAAACTACTATGAAAATGCAGGATGACTTTAAGTTGTTGCTACTCTAATATTTTTTAATAGCATAAGTACAGTTTAGTTTAAAGAATATGTGTTAAAAGTTATTGGTAATTTGTTAATTAACTTACAGAATTAATTATTATCAAAATACTATGGTTTTATCAATAATGTTATAAATATGTAAGTTGGAATTTAGAAGTTAGAATGATTTAACACTAGAATAATATAATTATATAAATAATTATATTTCTTTTCTAGATATTTTATAAAAGATTTAAAACATAATGAGCAACAAAGTTAAAATAAGTAATGATTATAAGTTAAATACATTTATTTAGGAGAGCTGTTTGCAACAAGGGCGGGAACCAGTTTTTAAATTGTTGTAGTTTTTCCTTTGTTAGTTTAGTTAAGTTTTGATTACACTTTAATTACATAAGAGTTATGTTTGTAATGTTTGGTATTGTTTTGCATTGTCTTTTTTGAAATTTTGATTTGATGTATGGTATGGTTTATGTGTATATGTGTTCTGTGTTTTTATGTTTATGTCTAAATGCTAATTAAAAATTACTAAAAAAAAGTGAACAGACCTGCTAGTCTTTGCATCTCTACTCCCATTCTTGACTTGGGTTACTCTAAGCGTTCTTCATTTCACCAGGATAATTTCAGACAAGTTGTGCATTTCATTTTTTTGTTACTGTTGTAAACATTTGGCCATCTGAAAAGCTTGCTGATGTACTGCAAGCCACCTGGAGATCTCCCCATAGATCCTGATACACTTTCTCTCCACCACTGCAAGTCTGCCAGAAATCCTTCCAAGAGCTGTGCAATGAAAGTGCTAAATTGACTTAGGGGAAGATTGGGGAGATGAAAGCTCATATAGAGGGCCACATGCTCCCTGAAATGAAACAGTAGCATCATGCAGGGTAACATGCATTGTGATTGGTTATCATGGTTGGCCTAACTGTACAAAAAGTGGTTGTACTGGGCATAGCAATGTTTTTGAGAATGAACAATGAAACAATGAAAAACAGCAAACAGAGAAAAGCAATTGTACTCCATTTGCTTCCGGGGTACAAACCATGATCTTTCTTCACACATTACTGTAGGTGATTCTTGCAAATAATAATATGGGTAGGTATTTCAGTTTCAGCAGTTTGGAATTCATTTTGTAATCCCTTTATTCCATATTTTACTGCCAGCAGAAAAAATAACAAAGCATTGTTTTATATGCAGGATAGATATAACTTGTAAAAAGTGCAGCCAAACAACTCCTCTGAGTCCTGTACATAGTGAGAGGTTTTGTTCTAGCTAAGATGGGGAAGTTTCAATTGCTCATTCTTTATGGCTGCTCATAGTCTAATTACATTTGGAATTGAAAACTGTGGAACTTGGAGGGGAATGAAAGGAATGCTGAAGTTATGAAGTGGGGACTAAAAAATTAACAGTATATTCTGTGTTCTAAAGTTTTAGTCTGCCAGCCAAAAAACAAATAAACTGGTTTAATGTGAAAATTTCCACTGATTATCTTTAGCAGAAAAGCTGGCATTGTTAAGTAGGTTACTCTAAAATTTTCCATAATGGGTTAGAATGGTAACAAGATCTGTCAGTGCTGTAACTGTTGAACTTGTGTTAATTGTCAGAAGACAAAGATAAAGTACTTATGCTCCGTTTCCACCTTTCATAGGCAACTGTAGAATGAAGACATAGATCTAAAGGCACAAAGGTTTAGAAAAAAAATCTACAGTATATCACTATACTTCATCTTCTATTTTGACTGCTATATCTATGTCATTGTTATTTCTTATAAAGTTATCCATGATAGAAGTGTCTTGAGATGTGAGTCTTAGGCCCTTTCCGCACTGGCCTATTAAAACGGTGCAGAGTGACCTCCGATGGAGGTCTTCTGCACTGTGGAGTGGACTGGGACGGACTACTTTTTGTACTTCCGCACCTCAGTCCGCTCCGGAGTGACCAGAACTGGTCACGCAGCGTGCTTTTTTAAAATCCTCTTTTAAGAGGTTTTTAAAAAGCATGGAGTTTGTGACCCCGTGTTGCTCCGTCGCTGCGCTCCGGTGCAGATTTGCAGGCGCGCACTAGTGCGTGCCTGCAGATCTGCCGGGGGCAGACTTTAGGCTGGCAAGCTTCTCTGGTTGGTGGAGAGCCTCCACCAACCAGAAGCTGCCATTTTGAATGCCGGAGCAGTGTGGAGTGACGAGCTCGCACTGCTCCTCGTCCCAACAGACTTGCCTGGATGCTGAAGAAGTCCAGTGAGTCCCATTTTTGCGTGGTTCCTTTCCCAAGTGCGGAAAGGGCCATATTTTGTTATTGTATGCAAGAACAAATGATTTCAAAATTTTTCTCTCTGTTGGGCCAGATTGTGAGAATTTTGATATATTTTCATTGAATTTAAAATTATATTGGAGATTTTTTTTTTTAAATGACAATGTCCCCTCCACACTCATGAGGGTTCAGGGCACAGAAACCTCATGAAAGTGGAAAAATTATGAATAACTCCTCCCCTGCGATCCTCCTACCATCATCCTGTGGGGCTCCCCTCTCCCTTCCCCTTACCTTTTGTCCTGGCCCACGAGCTTTCTGTCTCTGCACCGGGGCCAGAAGTAAGAGGGAAGGAAGGCAGCGTGTCCTTTCCTTCTGCCCTGTGGAAGTCTCCCTCCCATCCCCTTGCCTCTGGCCCCAGCACTGAGAACTTGTGCAAGGCAAAAGACAAGGGGATTGAGGGGAAGAGGAAGACAGTGTATGCTTTCCTTCTGCCCCCTACAGCTCCCTCTCCCATCTCCTTGCCTCTGGCCCCAGCACTGAGAACTGACACTGAAGGTAAGGAGATGGGTAGGAGGAAGGCAGTGTGTGTTTTCCTTCTGTCCTCTGGAGCTCCCCCTCCCATCCTCTTGCCTCTGGCCCCAGCATTGAGAATTCAAGTAAGGCAAAAGGTAAGGTGATTGGGGGGAGGAGAGGAAGGTGGGGGAAGGCACAGGTGTCTTATGAATAATCAAATTCATGAAAGTCAAATCCATGAATCCAAACCCAAAAAACGTGGTGGATATTGGAAGAGAAAATCATTAAAAAGAACCATCACTAGTTACAATGCCATTGTTATTGTTTTGTCTGTTCATTTTTATTTTTCAACATCAGGCCAAATTTATGAGAAGTAGGTAAGAAATTCTGAAAGTGAAACTGATTGAAAAAATCTTTATGTCACATGTAGAATTAGGTTAGTCTCAAATCTATGGCAAAGACTGATATACAACTTGTAACTGCCCGATATAAGAAGTTTAGAAAAGGAAAGCTTTGCCACAGGTTAGGACATTATAACTTGCAAAATCTGGGGACATGTTTTTAGAAAATAAGCGCTAGAAATAGTGTGCTTTGTTTTAGAAAAAATGATGTATGCCTCTTGTTGCTTACTCCATCTCTTTGGGTATATATCTGTTGTCAGTATCCTCTTCTCTTTTTAGACACTGAAAAATGACTGACAATATTTAATAGTAATAATAACAGTAATAATAGTACTACTATTACTACCACTACTAATTTCTTACCCCCCTCTCTCCATGGATTGAGGCAGGGAACAGCAACAGGAAGAAGGAAGCGTAAAGCCCTTTCCCAACAGTGTAATCATTTGGCATCCCAGTACTATGGTATCCCAAACACTAAACTGATCGTGTAGTTGAGTTGCTTCCATGGTGATGTTTGTACTGTGTTGATATGAAAGATGAGGACACTTGAAGACAGTTATCTCTACATCTATGTAAGAACCTGTGGGAGTGAATTCCATCTCAACCCTGAGGAAAACCAGCCCTTCTCATCTTAAGTATATTTATTTATGTTAAGTGTATTGGCTGAGAAAAGTTTGCACAACAACAGCAGCAATGGCTCAGTTCCTAATTCTCCTAGGAAAGAGTATGTTCCTTGAATATTTCTTAGTATCTAGAATACTGAAACCTGGACATCTTCACACTGTTTATTCATTTTAATTTCTAAAGGTATCCCATATAGTCAATTGTAAAATTGTTTCTTACTAAGTTTTTATACAGAAAACAAGAAAACCTGTACAGCCAAAGACAAGCATATCTATCATATGGCTGCTTTTTTCCTTAACTGTTGTTGTAGAGCAGGGGTGTCAAACTCAATTTCATCTAGGGCCGCATCAACATTGTGGTTGCCCTCAAAGGGCTGGTTGTATCTGTAAGACTAAATGTATCTACTCTTTTATCATATTATATAATTGCCTCTGTGTTTGATTATTACTGGTTTTAGTAATAACTAGCTCTGAAACTAGAAGTCTAGGAAAAATAATGGCAAGCAGATATTCAAGTGTATAACTATTGTACAATTTATTGAAAAATGAGTTTTGAAAACAGAAAGTTATTTTTTTAAATCATCAGACAAATACTGCCAAGCACTGTTTATTACATTACATTCATTACATTTGTTTAACTTTTTGGTCTCAGTTGAGACTCTCTCTGTGCCTCTTTCTGCTCTTCCTCTCCTGTGTTCCTTTCTGCTCCCCCCTCCCCTGTGGCTCTTTCTGCCCCCCTGCCCCTCTCTGTACATGGTGAGCCTAATCTGCACATTGCGGGCCCCTGGCTGCCAGTACTCTGAAGAGGGGCCCAGCAGCCAGCACTTGCAATCAAGCCGTTTGGAGTGTTGCCATGGTAACCTGTGGCAACACTGTGACAGTGAGACTTGGACAGAGGAGCAGTCAGTAGTAGAAGTAGATCATGAGCGCTGGCTGCTGGACCCTTTTTTCAGCATACTGGCAGCTGGGGGCCTGCAATGTGGGCGATCAGGCTCGCCAGGGAGTGCCGCAGTTGCAGGAGAGGTGTGAGGGCCACATGAAATGGCCTGGCAGGCTGGATTCACCTCGCGGGTCTTGTGTTTGACACATGTGTTGTAGAGCAATGCTTCCTACCGAAGGAAGTATGGGAAGCAAAATTTAACACATTTTTCTTCATTTTATATTTTACAAATGAAGGAGACTGGCAGGTGGAGCAAGATAATCTGTTTCAGTGTACTGTATATGTATGCACACTATGAAAAAAAGATAAAAGGAAAATTCAGCTGACTGGTAAAAGCTTAAATTTTAAACTGAAATAGGAATAAATGTGTGAATGGAGAAATATATCCCATAAAGATTATTGCAACATAGTGAAGCAACTTGTCTTTAATTGCTATTTGTATGCTGTTTTTAATATGTATTTTAACATTGTTTTAATCATTATTGTTGTTTAATGTGTGTTTTAACTTTTGTATACCAGTTTTAACTATGCTTCTTTTAAGTTTGTAAGCTGCTTTGAGTCCCCTTGGGGAGAAAAGCGGGGTAGAAATAAAGATGATAATAGTAGAGATGATGATGATGATGACGACGACAATAACAACAACAACAACAACAATGATAATAATAATATATCCTAACTAAACTTTTTTCTTTGGACTATCAAATAATTTTTGACATTTATGAGCAACATCAAGAGTCCTGACTTTACAGAGTGTGAGTGATTCTGACTGTATCTTTCAGAGTTATAATCATTAGATTCCCAGCCTCTGCAATTTGAAATTAGAGGACTGATTGCCAGGTTTGAAGAGAAAACAATGTCATATTAAGAATGGCACATAAGGTTTAACCATACATTGGCATGGTTAGCATAAGAATCTTTGAAATCAGTGGAACTTTCTTTTGAGTAGATATTTTGAGTAGATAATGGATAAGAATGGATGAAAATTCATTTCAGTTCATATTTATAAGAATATTTGTAAAAGTTATCCAAAATTCACAGATTTCTTCAGATTTGCAATGGGATTGGGAGGTTTTTTTTTTTTTTTAAATATACAAGAAGGAAATGGAAACTGACAGATATGTCCATTCAGGCCTATGATACTGACTACTTGTTGCTTTAAAGTCTGGTCCCTGTATATTTCAATGAAATCAATACTGAATTAGGATTGCCACTACATTTTTTTGTGATGTGCTTCATCTGTACATATGACATGTATATGTAAGATATATGTACAGTATGTTCCTTATCATGCTGAAAATAGTTGTAATTCTTAACTTTGGCCAGTCCAGACATCTGACAATTACATTACAGTTCATTTTGGAAGAATTCACCAAAATTCTCAAATTAATAGGGGAATATTCTTTTACACATTCTTTCCTCCATACCTGTAGTGTCTCTCTGGCTATTTCCGCACTTTTATAGCGTGATTATTCAACTTGCAACATCCTATGGAATCCTGGGGTTTGCAGTTTTGGGAGGGGCCAGCTGGCCACTCCCGAAACTGCAAACTCCAGAATTCCGTAGGATGTTGAAAGTGGAATAATCGCGCTATAAGACTGTAGTGTGGAAATGGCCTCTATAAGTGTCTTTTCTTCTTTATGTAAACACACATGAATAGTAATTCCTGTTTGATAGTTTTTGTCATGTGTTGAAGAGGACAAAGTTGGAAGCAAGAAGTGATTTATCTCTGATAGTAAGAACAATATTTCAGTCCTAAGTGAGTTTTATCCTAATCTTAAAAATATTCCATGAAGTGTAATGCAAGATAGAGAAAAGTAAAATTGTTGTGGATATTTGTGTTCATAGAAAAATGTGTATGCATAAACATATATAAGCAAGACAACTTAAAAAAACCTGTATAGCCATACCCTAAACATACCACAAGAAATATGTTAGATATGCAATAGACTGATTATAGTGTGTTAGACACAAATAAACAAATTTCTCTCTTTCCTCTCCCATTTGTATAGTGGATACTGAAATCAATAGGTATCCAAATTAGAGAGAGGAAAACAGGAAGGAAAAATAAGTCTAGAAAGTCTAGGAAAGTCTAAATGGCAGGATGACACATTTGCCAGTGCTTTATACCAGTGACTGTATCTGTAATTGATCTTAAAGCACAACCTAATTTCTTCAGTGTCTTCAGTAGAAACAGCACATCTATTTTCTACGTCGGCACCAATGTGCTCAACAAATTAACTGTAAAATGACTTCCTTTGTAGTTTACTGGTTTAGAAGATAAAGAATCACAGAATGGCAGTTAAGAAAAACAAAAAATGGCTGTGCTGATCCATGAGAGGGAGGGAAAGAGAAAAAAATGAACTGACATTCACAGTCAATACATTTATTAGGACCAACCAAAATGCTACAACAATGTGCAGGCTTGTGAGTTCTCTAGATAGTATCTGCTGAGTACTCCAGTTATGCTTCAAACAACTGAACATTTAGAAATAAGATACAAAATGGCTTGAAATAAGAAACCAGACCTGAAATTTAGAACTGTTGTTGCAGGAGGAAAAGATAGTATCTGAAGCAAATTATTTAATGGAAAAAAGAGGAAGAACTGAGAATATTTGTTGAAAGATTTCTGCTGAAAGGTGCCTGGGGGAGGAAACAAAGAGAAGAAAATTACTCTGTTTGTTGAGTTAGCAGAGTTTCTCCTCATTCTGACAAGGAACGCAATGCTAAAAATAACAGAGCAAGCTCATATACAAGTACCAGCCATAGGGCAAAACTGAGCACCCGGTTCAGACATTCAGCAAAGTAGGTAAAATCTACAGATCCTTTCTTCTTTTATTCCATCTTGAAACACTATCCAGACTTTAACATCAAATTATTTCTCTTCACCACCTGCTTTTTGTAACATCTAGCCTAATCAAGACAGCTGGAAATCTCAAAAGCTTGTACACATTCTTTTGCCCTTTGATTGGCCCAGTAAAGGCAATATGCTAATATGGAGTTTAGATTTTTTTTATTGTGACCAGCATGGCTACTTCTGCCTTTAGGTAAAAGTGTGTGTAAGGGTGCCGGGATAGCACCTGTCCTTATCTGGGGCTTCTGCTTGCTCAGCTTACATCCATCCATTTTCTGTGATATCTACATCAGTTGTCCATTTGCAGGCCTCTGTGCATGTAGATGCTCAGTTTGTACTTTTTTAATTGGCAATTTATTCAGTTTTCAGATACAAGTTACTAAGTGCCTTGCCTCTCACTCACCTGTCACATCCCAGCCTTGTATTTCAAAGTTGTATCATTTTCCTTAACACAGTTTGCTTATTACAGTTCAGTAAGAAAGAAAGAGAATAATAGATGAATAAAGTAGTAAACCTGAGTTAAACTGAGTGGTATATTCCAACTGTCGTAAGCTTTATACCACATATAATTCAAGAAAGCTGTGCCAAATTGTGTGTATTTCTTTATGAGCTGCCAATATTGGGTGATCTTGATATCAGGTGATTGTAATTTTGTGTATGCAATATGTCACCCTCCCTGCCTCCCCTAGTTTTCCTTAATAGTTGCGGTTGTAAGGGGAATCTAGAAAAATTGTAAAAGTTAAAAACCAGTCTTTGTAACAGATTGATGTCAAAGATAGTGGAAACCAGAATTGTGCTCACAAGTTGCTAGTATCTAATGCCTCTCTTTAGACCAGGCATGGGGAAAGTTGTGGCCCTACGGCTGCGTGTGGGCCCTGGGACAATTTTTGAAACCTCCTACCCCTCCAGCATCCCACATATTTATTTTGTGAATTTTTTGATATAAGCATTTTTTTTTAATATCAAATGTCCCATGGTCTCTGGTAGGGTATAGGGGCAATTTTACTATGTTTTTGCCCAGGTAGTTTCAAACTCAAGAGTTATATTTTTCTAACCAGGAAGTCAACTGGGAGTTAACTGGGAAAAGCACAATACCTTAGTGTGTGATTCCTTGCCTCTGTCATTTGATGTGTTCCTCCCCATGAACAGGAGGGAGCCACCAACAATGGGTTTTGCTATGGAACTTTATCATGTGAACCTCCCCTGTCAGTCCCAAGAGGACATAGCCCTCCTCTGTGAATTTGTGGTGTGAGGTGAAATGAGGATTATTTCCAAAATAAACCAGTAAGATTTGCACTGTATATGGATAAAACTGTTCATAGACTTCAGGGGAAACTTTTCATGAACATTTAAAACCTCTGAGTGGATGACTGAAAACAAAATAAAAATAACACTTGACTTGGAAAACTCTTTTTAAAATATCTAAAGTTTAGATGAGTGGCAGGGAGTAGAATGAATTGATTGTGAGCAGCTCCTACAGCTATTCCTAAAGCTAAATGAATACTTGAGGGTTCTGCTTTGCTTTTGCTTTCTTATTTGACTGTATGCTTTCTACAGGTATGGGTAGTACATTATGCATTTAGAGCTACTTCTTCTAAAGCCTCAATAAATCAACTGTTTTTCAATTTGCCAGATTTGTTGCAGATTTTGCTTGGATGATCACAGAAACCTTTAGGGATCTAGGGTTATGAGAATGTTTTGATCCCAAAAGCCAGCAAGTTCAACATTACATTAGATAATACCTTCAGGGACAAACTGAAAATAGAGAATAAGATGAGCAGCAATATGCTGCTGGTGCTCTTTGATCTGAATAAGGGGGAAAAAGAGAAAAGAACATAGCGCTAGAAGAAAATGTTGCTTCTTGTTTCAGGCTTTCACTCTTCCGAAAAACCCCAGCTGCCTCTATCACAGTATTTTGTAGGTTGTATATTTCTATTCCAATAATTTCAGAGATCTGAATGGATTTTCTTGTATAATGTCTGCATTTTTCTTAAATTTAAAAACAACACAAGCTCATTTTCATACATTAAAGAAGTAATACAATAGCGGAAGCTACCACACATAAATAAGGACTTTATCCATTTTTAATATTTTAGATTTCTTCATAAATATATTTAGTTCTCCTGACAATTTTATTTTCCATGTGTCTTAATGAGTTAATGTTTTTTCTTTCAGTGGGAGGAAGAGCAAGACAGTCCTATCTATTTTTAAGGATACGTACAAGTTAGAAAGTGCTGTGCAATTTCTTCCTGCCCAGCAGTTAACACATAAAATCCATTGGCAGTGCTTCAGATACATTACAAAACATAACTAAGCCCTTGATGTTTTAGTGATTCTTGGTGACATATGGAACATTCCCATCTCTAAACAACCACAAAGTAATTGGGTTCTTGTGTTTGAGAGAACTCCCTGGCTTCATGGGTCTGTGGCTGCTTGAGACATTATGAGGCCTCTCCTGTTTGCAATAGTTTCCTTGACTACCTACCCTGTTCTGGGGTCACTGGATTCCCTCTTCTCCCTCAAGGACCATGAGGACATCTGGTTTTGCCTCTGAGATATGTTGAACTTTTCCTGGCTCTTTCCTGGCTCTGTTATATCGATTTGAAACCATACCTCCTTTATTTCCCTTCCTTCAGGTTTCTTTCATACCGCTCTAAAGTAGGAATGGAGAGAATATTAAAAAATGTTAAAAAAATGTTACCCCCTTGCCCCAGATTTCTTGAGTGTTGGGAAATCATGAAGAGGAGAATCCTAGACAGGACAAAATTTGCACAGTTTGGGAGTTATTCTGTGTGAAATACACATTTTTTCTCTGCACTAAACAACATTTCTTCACTGTGGTCTCTGTGTCTCACACAAATGGGTTTTGTGCCTGTGTGGACACCCTCTTTGGAATGTTCTGGAGCTGAATAATTTTTGGCAGGAACATCATTCCCTCCTCTAATTGTGCATGTCCTTGCCTGCCAAAGCTACAGTTTCAGAAATGAAAATTTTTCTGCTTAGTTTGACTGCAGGAGCAATATTTTCTGGTTTGTACTCTGTTGAGAAGTCTCCTCCTCCTTGTTGTACTGTCCATCCATTCTTTTTCTTTCTCCTTCTACTTTCCTTTTGCTTTTATTCTGTCTTGCTATCTGAAAAAACAAAACAGGTTATATTTCCCTTTCTCCTCAGGGCTTCAGACCTCCATACTCTTACCTTACAGTTCTGTTGAAATCTTGTATTTCTTGTGGGAGAAATGCCACTTTGTCTGATGGCCACTCCAAATATTCATTTTGGCTTAGAGAAGGCCATATTGTCCAGCAGTGTTTGACTTGCTGAGGTTTCATTGCCCAAGCTCTCTATAATAAGAGTTTCACTTGAAACTTCATTGCTAGGAAGACTTTGAAGGTGGAGTTGTATGCAGCTTCTCATAAATTGCTGTATTGTACTTCTACTTTGCTCATCAAGCTGTCAATGAAACAAGCATCTCCAGATAAGAAGCCCTCCATGCCTTGAGTCATTTGCTTATCCTTTTGCTAGATCAACTTCAGCCCCATCTATGTGCTTGATATCATCAACATTGCTGTCTGTGGTTGACTTGGCACCAACTTCTGCTCCTTCAGTCCCATCTGTTTTGATCTGCTGGCCCCTTTGACTTAGGTTGCACTGTGTGCAGCTCTTAAACTGCCACTTACTCCAGTTAGGGAAGTGATGTCCTTTAAGCACACTCCATCCATAAGCAAATGCTCTCCCTCTCTATATCACTACTGACATTGAAAAGAAATAAGAAAAAGAACTCTAGAATGAGAACAAGCACAGGCCTACATCTAAATGTTTATTTGAGTTCGAAGACTGTGCTGACAGTTATGAACTCTCAACTTCAACACTTGGAGTTATTATGACCTCCTCTTTGATTTTGTAGCCAGTGACAACAGATGCTGGCAATCCAATGCTATCAAGCTCAATACCTTATGAGGTTTCAGGTACCACCCAACTATTTGTACCAATAACTTTAACTCTTCAACAGCTGTAGCTGCAGTATATTGCTTTGGTCTTACCTACTTGTCCAACTATGGATTGTCCTCACTCACCATCATTTCACTTGGTTGCAAAATCCAGGTCTCCTTGATCCATGACAGATCTTCATACTATCACAGACAATCATGTACTAGCTCCCATTTTTACTGAAGACATTAGCATCAACGTGGATAATCACATTTAGATGTCTTACCATGATCAGTATCAGTGATTACCATTGGCATGATCATCTACTATTGTACCTCTCTTATTCACTTTTATATGGGGATGATACCATTACTTTGGCACTGTTACTTTCATTCTTCATAGTGGCACCAGGAATGGTACCATTGTTGTTGAGATCACTGCACTGGGCCTGTGTCTAGCTGCCACAGATCCATTACATGGCATATCTGCCTCCATGTACTACCTTGATCACCTCAATTTGCCCAGCAACCCAATGACCTTAGTCTTTCACCACACCAATGCCTCCAGCTTCTCTTCCTCTTGCAGCCACTTCTGTTAGCACAACTACACTTACCACTGCTATAACCTATCTAGCCCTATGAACTGTTACCTTGTATGTTGGGGGTCCCAGGAGGGGCGCCCAAATTACCAAATAAAAACACAAGATGGGGAAATTAAGCTCGAGCACTCTCTTAAGCTAACGAGAGGCAGGGTGACTTTAGCTAGGATCTTGTACCCTATGTCTACGGCTTCAGGTCAGATTGCGTAGCCAGACAAGTTTTAAAGTAACGAAAATAACATTTATTGAGGACAAATAACATAAAAGACACCACATGCACACAGCTAACTAGAAATAGAAATGGAGAGCTTTGGGGAATGGGTAATACGACACCTGGTCTCGTAGTCCTGGAGAGAAGTGGGGGTTCCAAGAAGGGAGGCAGACTCAGTTATTGGGAACTGAGGGGAAAACTTCACTGGACAGAGCGGCAGCAAGGCTGGATGGAAGTCCAGGGTGATCCAAGCAAGTGATTCAGAGTGCTCCCAAAAGTGGGGACTTTTTATAGGGTGGATTTTACCTACAGGCTATGCCATGCTCGGTGAGAACAACGGAAATTTGGAGCTGGACAAAGGAGTTGGAAAAGGTCAAGTTTTGCATGATGGGCTTAGCACTTGATGACAATAGTATGGCCAGTATGTAAATGGCTCAGTATAAAGGAATGGCTCGGCTTGTGGCCGTGCGTCTTTGTAAAGATTCACGCTGAGCAAAGCCAGTTTGCAAGAAGGTTTTTCCCTAAAGCGGCGGAGAGGCTTAAGTTGCCTGCCTGAATGAGGTTTAGAATGTACAACCATTAACGGCTGCGCCTAATACGTGCTTGTCTGGTGGACCTCTGCAAACACATGGAGTAGGGTGGCAGAGAAAGGTCAAGCAAAGGCCAAATTATTTGATATCAAAAGGATATCTAGTGCTCTCACCAGACATATCATAACCGTGATAATAGAACCTCCTCTCTCTCATGATGAAATCCATACCTACAACTTCTTCTGCTTCTGGAACTGTCATTATGTCAATTCCATCTCCTTAGCTTTGCCAACAGCATAAAGATAACTCTTCAGATGGCAGCTATCAGTCTGAATTATCATTCTGCTGTCTTCTACACTGATTTGTCTCCCAGTACTAAGGCAGACTCTGTTCTCCCCCACCCAGAAAATCTTAGACTTTATATGGAGCCTATATTATACATGGTTGTCATTGGATCTGGACTTCATTATACCTCCTGCTTCAGTTTATGGTCCAGTTTTCCAAGGTAGTTGACACACAGAATACCACTCATGCTGTGCTGTTTCTGTTATCTCCCTTGTAAGAACTAAAAAAAAAAAAAAATCATGGCAGAAACTGGTTTCTCTCCTACGTTTTGAACCAAAGAAATTCTTATTGTATGCTTCTATTGACAGTTCAACCAAACAATAAGTTTGGAAAGGCTGGTATAACACGCTGTCGTACACAGCACATGCCATCATCCATTAAAGAATTTGAATGGCTGAGAGTTTTCAAGGCATGAACACGGGGAAATGTTGGCTCTCTAGATGTTCTGGATTACAGCTCCCATGATCTCTTGCCATTTGGCATGTTGGTTAAAGCTTCTGGGTACTGAAATCCAGAAAATGGGGAGGGCAAGGATTGTCTCACCCCACCTTATCCCACCCCAAAGACAGGATGGAAAGATGACAGATTTTAAAAAGCTTTAAAAAAGCCTGCCCACATTCACAGGAGGAACAAACCTTCCAATGTGCAGATATTAACAAACAACAACAACAACAAGAAGCACACACAGGAGTGAGTTTCATTTACTCTTGTATTTGTCACTGGGGGAATGAAACCCACTGAATACTGACAAACTTTCCTCTGAGAAAACATGCATAGAATTGCATTGAGAGTGCAATAGCGTGAGCTTTAGCCTTCTGATCTGTAGTGTTCTGCTTTTAATATTGGGTGGCAGTAGGTTTCCTGCCTTTTTATGGAGGAGACCAGCACAAAAATTCATGCTTTTCCTTCTGGTACATTCATTTGAGAGGAACACAGCATGTCATAGCCCCTTGTTATAATAGCTAGGAGACACTAGGAGGGTTTGCTATCAACAGTATGAGAAATACATTGCTTTTCCTTCCATGGAGTGGTTACTAGTGAGCCTCTGATAGTTTTCAATTTCCTAATCATCATGCAGTGCCCTCCACTCTTATAGTAAGAAGACTACTCCAAATTCACTTTAGTTCTCTTTCTCTTGAGGAAAATGGGGTAAAACTATGGGAGTGATTTGAAATATGTTTCCTTACTGAATTATAGATTCTCAGCAAGGTTTTATTTATCAGCTTAAGTTTTACAGTAAGCATGCTTTTGTTTTGCTGGCTACTATTCTGGTTGAATGCTGACTTATGTCAACTCTAGGGCAAACCTATTATGGAGTTTCCTTGGCAAAATTTGTTCAGAAGAGGTTTGACATTGCCTTCCTCTGAGGCTGCGAGAGTGTGACTTGCCATTGGTCACCCAGTGGGTTTCTATGGCTGTACAGGGATTTGAACCCTGGGCTCCAGAACCATAGTCCAGTGTTCAAATCACTATGCCACATTGGCCCATAATAAAATATTATCCAAAAGAAGAAATTTAAATTCAAATTAGTACAATAAAACAGTATCAAAACAGGAGCACAGTAAAAACTCTGGTAGATTGTGCAAAAAGAATCTGTAAACCCCACCTCCTGAAAGATGAACTGAATCATCTAAACTGGGCTCTATATGCCAATGGTTACTCCAGTTCAGACATCAGAAGAGCCTCAAGACCCAGAAGAAGTAAAGATAAGCAGCCAACCAAAGGGAATGTGTTGTTACGATACATCAAAGGGGTCACTGACCATATAGGGAAATTGATGAAGAAACATAACCTCCAAACAATCTACAGACCGACCAAGAAAATTCAACAAATGCTATCTTCATCAAAGGACAAGAGGGGTCCTCTAACTTCTGCTGGAGTTTATCACATACCTTGCAGTTGTGGGCAGGTCTACATAGGGACTACAAAATGCAACATCCAAACATGAATTAAAGAACATGAAAGGCACTACAGACTGATCCAGCCAGAAAAATCAGCAGTAGCAGAACATGTTGTAAACCAACCTGGAGACAGAATGCTTTTTGAAAGCACAGAAATTCTAGACTGTTCTGAGAACTACATCAGACTACACAGAGAGGCCATTGAAATCCATAAGCACATGGACTATTTCAACAGGAAAGAAGAAACTCGGGAAGTAAACAAAATTTGGCTACCAGTACTGAAGAACACTAAAATCAAGACTCAAAATATGCCAATGAACACCACCCAGACTCCGGAGGTCCCTCTACAAGAAACAATACCATAGATGGCTAATGTACTTAACACACTGTTATGCATATCCCCTGACTAACAATACAATCCTGAGGGATATCCCATTTAACAATAGGCCATCACACAGGCCAACTGTAACATATGCAAATTGCTTCCTTTCACCTGGGGACTACACAAGTATATATACTCTGTCTCCCTTCCATGCCACTAGATCCTCTGATGATGCCAGCCACAGATGCAGGTGAAATGTCAGGAGAAAATACTAATAGAACACGGCCTCAAATCCTGGAAAACCCATAACAACCTAAGTATCAAAACAGCTTGCTCAATGTAACATCCAATATTTTTACTTGTTCTTTAATGGCCATGTGTACTTTAGAAAGTCTTGTTCCTAGAGGAGTGTCAGCAGAACAGAATGGACACACTTCTTGAACATCAGTGCCTTGTGAGAGTGGCCAAGGTTGTCACTAGTGCTGATAGTTAACTATATAATTTCTACTGGATAAGCATTGCATTTCTCCCTGTATTTCAAATCCTGTCACCTGTAAACTGAAGAAGTTCAAAGCAGAGTATAATGTATGATTCCCTCTTTGATTATAGCTAAACTTTCTTTGTTGTTTCTAAATGGAGTAGAAGTTTTTTCTACAAATATTATTATTAAAATGTGTAGTTAATTATTGGGTTTGCATTACAGTCATCCCTCCACATTCGCTAGGATTAGGGGCACAGGACCCCCGTGAAAGTGGAAGAAACATGGATAACTTTAGGTCCTCCCAAACAATATTTAACACTCAAAAATTATGATCGCCATATTCAACCCACCATGGATACCTCTGAGGCATCAAGGTTTCCTTCACAAGGGAGAAGCAGGGACTGGTGGGGCTTACTGCCACCTCCATTGCTGCCTCACACCATTTTCAGTAAGGACTTACAAGCTTCGTTCACAGTTACTCAGTCTCACAAGGCTTCAGTTCCTATTAAAAATGCAATAGGGAGGCAGCAGAGGTGACAGCAAATAATCCGTGAATAATGAAATCAGCAAAAGTGAAACCTTCAAGTGTGGAAGGCTGACTGTTTATTTAAGGGAAAACAATTCCTTTTAAGCCAGCTTCTCTAAAACAAACATCCTTGTTTGGAATGTCATGATATATAATAATTAAAACTGTACAGCAGGATTTACACAGTGGCGCCAAAAGAATCCTTACTCCAGTTGGAGTCTCTTGGGTTTGCTTTATGGTCTATAACATTGAGACCGGGTAGGCATTGACTGGAACAGCATTCCACAAGCAGAGGCAGTTCCCACAAAATCCTATCCCTTTGTCTATTTACGTAATTGATCCTAAAGGTGACTACACAGTTACAGCCTTTGATGCTGGTCTCACAGTGCAGGTGGGTTGCTATGGCGGGGGGGGGAGCTGGGAATGGCCCCTGAAGTAACCTGAATCCACATATTTGAGGGCTTTGTAAACTAACTGCATCTAGGGTAGGAAACAAATTTAATTGAATTCAACAATTTCAAAAATGAGTCTTCAAACCTCCCAATAATAGTTATGAGAACATATGCATCTTGCTTCAAGCATGTGTGAGGCTCACAGAGTGTGTCTAATAATTAGGAACACACTGTGCACACATTTTAAAATGCAAGCAGCTTAAAACGTGCCTCTCTCCAAAAAAAAAAAAAAAAATGCAGAAGCATGCTGTAACCAATAGGGAAAAGTTGCATAAATTAGATAAATTGCACAAATAAACATGTGAACTTGAAAAATGTATTAAGATTGTGCAGATTTCAGTGCACAAAGAGAATAAACTCATAACTAGTATAAAACAAGGATGGAAAGAAAACGCAGGTAGGATTCACACAAACCTGGGAAAATCAAGGCTATGAAATTTACACGTCTTTAAAGACTTAAAGGTGAGCCCCTTAGCTACTTAAGTATTTCGAATTAGCAGTTGAGGAGGCACACATATGTGGCAATGGAAATGATGGCTGTGGCTGCTGTGGCAACAATGGAGGCACATACAGGTGGCAGACATGGGTCCATGATCTGCCACTGGGTCTTGGTGTGAACAAGAGTACATCTTTAAATGTCTCGGTTGTTTGAAATAGTGATGACTATACCAAAGAGAATATGAGGTCCACGTCATTTCCCTTTGACTGAAGTTTTGTTTACTTCAAAGTAGTGTAATTGCTGCAATTTCTGGAGGTGTATGCTGTTTTGGAGGATATTTGCCAGTATGAGCTTTGTGATTAGAGAAGACTCTGTGATTATGTTAATATGCTGATCATGTATTTCCTGTAGAATAGCGCTGGAACAAAAATAGATGTTGCCTAATCACACTTTGTTGTTGGGTGCCTTCAGGTCAGTTTTGACTTGTGGTGACTATATGGAAAACCTGTCGTGGAGTTTTCTTGGAAAGATGTGTTCAGAGGGGGATTATCATTGTCTTTTTCTGAGGATGAGAATGTGTAACTTGCCCAAGATCACTCAGTGGCTTTCCATGGCCAACTGGGGATTTGATCCTTGGTCTCCTGGAGTCTCATTCCAACAGAAAAGCTGAGTTAGGAATGTTCATACCATTGTTTCTCCAATTGCTATGTATGGTTGTGAAAGCTGGACAGTGAAGAAAGCTGATGGGAAGAAAACCAGCTTCTTTGAAATGTGGTGCTGGAGAGGAATTCTATGGATACCCTGGACTGCTAAAAAGACAAATGAATGGGTCATAGAGCAAATCAAGCCTGAAATCTCCCTAGAAGCCAAGATGACTAAACTAAGGCTGTCATACATGAAAAGATCAGACTCACTAGAAAAGACAATAATGCTTGGAAGGTGGAAGGCAATAGGAAAAGAGGAAGACTGCATTACAGATGGATAGAACTGAATCAAGGAAGACTTTTCACTGAATTTACAAGACGTGAGTGGGGTGGCTGAGGATAAGGTGACTGCAGCTATTTCATTCATAGGGTCACCATAAGTTGAAGTTGACTTGATGACAGTTAACCACAACAAGGGAAATGTTGAAGGCTAAAGTGCTCATTAGCATGCCAGGAGATTTTGGAGGGTAGTACTCCCTCCCTGTACCTCCCTGCAAAGAATAATTTTTCCCTCAAATGCCATCTGTTGGGGGTGGTGGTGCCTTTTTTATGCCCCTTGGGCTGTTAGGCCCAGGAGAGACGTTTATAACAACAGCAGCCACAATTCTGTTGGAGACTTGCATCTTCATAAATGGACTTGTGTTGGTGGAAATTAGAACTGGGCAATTCCATAACATCTGTATCCAGTAAGGGCTGCAATTAAGGCTAAGTAGGTGAGTTGGCAAAGTGACCGATGTACATCAGGACCAATGAGCATAAGTCCTGTTGTGCATCAGGATACCAGCCAGAGAGTGCTAATGTGCACTGATAGAGCCTGATGTTCATCCAGACATTCTTGCCAGTGTCCTGTTATCTATCTCCTCAATTCACTAACAGGGTTTCTTAGCCCCTCTGCTCTGGAACCAAGGGCCTTACCACACTACCTATAGTGCTATTATTCCATTTTAACTGCCATGGCAATATTGCATGGAATCATGGGATTTACAGTTTAGGGAGAGGTGTTTAGAATTCTCATCCAGAAAGCTCCAGTGCCTCACCAAACTACAAAGCCCAGAATTCCATAGGGTGCTGCCAGGGCAGTTAAAGTTGGAATAATAGCACTTTAACTGTGTAGTATGATAGGGACTCAAGTATATGTAAAGTTGTGTAATGTAAACCATGATAGAGGGATTCAATCAGGAAGTGAGAAGTCATTTTTCCTTAATTCCTGTTTTGAAAAAGGGTTCTTCTGGGTCTAAATTGGCCCAACAGAATTAAAATGTGGTGAAAATGGTTTCATACATCTTGAGGGCATTTGGCGACATTTAGGGGTAGTTTTTTTCTAGATTTCTTTTTAATCTAGGGGCCTCCCAAAACAGAATGTACATCACTGCATGTTCTGAGACTCTCCTCAACCTGATTCAGTTTATTTTTGAGCCAGACCAGCCTCACCACACTCATGCTTTTAGTCCAGCTCTGAACTGTGAGCCATATGCAAATGTAAAATTAGAGGAGGGGTATTTCAGCAGTGTGCAGTTGGCCCTCTCATTAGCATGAAATCCATCATGGATCGAGATGAACTGTTTTGATTTTGGTGGGGGGGGGTATTAGCCATTGTTTGTCTAGGTGATGCCATAAAGTTCCCAAGTATTCCACCTACTGGTGTGTTTACAAAGGAGATTGATTAGCCTCCATCAACTTACAGGAGGCCTGCTTCTACATCAGCATAAGACCACAGCACTGGAAGTTTCTCAGGTTTTCCATAGAGAAATATTTTTATTAATACAAGCCTTTTCCTTTTGTCTCTTTATAGCACCAGTAGTCTTCACCAAATGTGTGATAGTAGTGTTCTCATTTCTCAGAACTCGAGGTGTGCAGATTTAGATGACTGGCTGTTGGTGGTGCTTTCTCAGCACAAACTTTATCATGATATTTACTGCATGATAAACTCTTCACCTGGACTTCAGACTCAATGTCAATCCAAAACAGTGTGTTTTACAACCTACTAGAATGATAGATTTTATAGGATATAGATTTCTGTGTAGAATGAGTTATTCTTTTCGTATCCAGGCCAGAAATTTGCATACAGAATGTATACACAGTATTGCCACACCCTTGCCCTTCTGCTTTGACAATCCACAGGCTTCTGGGCTTAATGGTGGCCACTACAGATGTTACATATCTACTACACTCAGATGCAGAGTGCTGCAACATTGGTTCTTGAAACATTTCATTCTCTACTTGACTTTGAACACAAGAGAATGATCATTCCATTGGAAGTGGCCTGATTTCAAACCTCCTGTCTGGGATCCCTTCAGGCTACTAGATCTATTCTGTATGATTGTCACAGATGCATTGCTCTTAGGCTGGGGAGCCCACCAAAGAAATGCAATGGTCCAGAACGTAGGTCATACCAGGGATCTCAGCTCTATATAAATGTGCTGGAACTTCTTGCTGTAATCAAGGCTATTCAAACCTTCAAGAGGAAGCTTCTTAGGGAGTCCGTCCAAGTTCCTACAGACAACACAACAATCATTTGTTATAGCAACAAAGAGATATATACTCTATCTTCCTTCTAGGCCTTTCCATCAAGTTTTGGATGTGGTGTGCCAAGAGACAGCCTGTGATCATTCATCTGACTGTGGGAGACAATATACTAGTACACTTATTCAGTCATACTTCAGTATTCTGCCATAAATGGTCTCTCTTGTCCTAGGAATTTCTTCCAGTAACATCTACTTGTGGGAAACCCTACATAGATCAGTTTGCGACTCTTGCCAAGAGGAAGTGTGCCTGCTATTGTTCCAGAGCAGAAAAAGGAGGAGGATCCCCAGCGGATGTGTTTCTCTGCAAATGGACTGGTTTCCTTCTGTACTCCTTCTACTATTTCTTCTGCTGATGAAAGTGATAGTGAAGCTTCCCAGAGACAGATCTGACACGGTCCTAGTGTCTCTGTGCTGGTGTCTATGACTGTGATTTGCACCTCTCCTCCATCTTTCCAAGAGTTAGCACATAATGCTTTCTTTAACTTCAGACCTTTTGTCTCATTCTGGGGGACAGGTTCACCCAGAAATGTTCAGGCTAATAGCTTGGAGGACCCCTCTCAATCATCTCACACCATTTGACATCTGGGTAGTCATCTGCACAAAAAAGAATCAACCAAATGACTGTATGATACATTTTTGCTCATTTGCAGCCAACAGATTGGAACCTATAGTTGCAGTGGAGGTATTCCAGAGTTTTGCATTTTTTGCTGTTATCTCTGAGAACAGGGCCTCTTGTTTTCCTCTTTGAAGGTATACCTGGCTGCAGTTGTAGCACATCAATGGACAACTCCACCTTCATCTACTTTGTTTTCTAATCCTGTCATGAAGAAAATTCTTAAGGATCCAGCACATCTGTATCTGCCTGTGTTACTTCCAACACTGCACTGGTCTCTTTCTCCAATGATCTCTCAAACAATGCACAAGTCATTTGAGCCACTGGCTGCTGTAAATGAATGTACCTTGACTTCCCTCAGGAGAACAAGTGAGTTAACAGTCCTTTGCTGTAATAAACCTTTTCTCTCATTCCTCTATGACAGGATTGAATCATAGATATTATTTTTCTGTCCAAATTGGTCTCTCAGTATCGTATTAATCAAGATATTGTTCTTCTTCGTGGTCTCTGTGCCTTCATACACTAGGAGCTTTAGCGCCTGCGCGGTAGTGTTCGGAAACTTCTAGAGCTTGTTCGCTTGGCGGGAACCCCTCCCCCACGCCGGTACTGCGCATGCTCCTCCCGCCGAGCAACGGTCTCTCCTCAGTTCTTTCTCGTCCGCCGTCACGTACGGAAGGTTCTTCGGTTTGTTCCTCTGCTTTAGTGCTTGGCTTGCTGATTTCACGGTTTTTCGGATTTTTGGATTGTTTCTGACCTCTCCTTCGGACTTCCCATTTGGTTTTTGGTGATTTTCGGATTTTTCCAATTGGCGTTTCGTCTTATGTCCGCGCTCTTCAAAAAGTGCGTGTCCTGTGGGCGCAAAGTTGCCCTCAACGACGGCCATAAGGAGTGTCTCTTCTGCTTGGGTGAGTCCCACAACACTCAGACTTGCCCAATTTGCCGGGATTTTACTCCCCAGACTCTCCGCAACCGGTCCGCAAGACTTAAATCGTATTGTTGGGAGCAGTCTTTGCGGGCGATCGACGAGACCTCCGTTTCCAAGATGGTTGAAAAGAAGACGACCACGCCATCGACGGTATCGGCGGCTGCCGTTCCGTCCACCTCGTCGGTATCGGGCTCAGTACCGGTGAGAACGCCGATCTCGGCGTTACCGAGGATCCCGAAGCTGTCGGCGGCTGCCAAGTCAGCGAAAGGATCCTCGACGGCGAGGAAGGCTGAGGCTCCCGTGAAGGAGACGCCTGCTAAAAAGCGCCCTGCTCCGGACGGAGACAAGGGCAAGGAGAAGGAGAAGAAGAAGAAGAAGAAGGAGAAGAAACGCTCCCCGGCTGGGGACGTTCAACCTCCCACTCCTCCCCCAACTCTGCAGCCTTCCAAAGGGCGAGGCGAGTCCGTCGATCTCTCGGACAATGAGATCGAGGACGTTCCCCAACAGCGCCCGGACTCGCCTGTGGTAGACCCTCCAACCCTGGTGGAGGAGCACCACTGCCTTTCCAGCCGTCGCAGGTCGGCTGACCTGCAGCAGAGAGAGCCCTCTGCTTCTCTGGAGCGGCGTTCGACCTCGTTCAGGTCCCGGTCCCGCTCTTCGGAGCGTCCGGTGGCCTCGCCGCCTCCTAGGGAGACTAGAGAGGAACAACCTCGCTCGTCTGCCTCCAGATACACCTCGGCGTCCTACGTGGCCAGGTACGCGAGGGAGTCTGAGTGGAGAGAGCGCCCGGCCTCTTACTGGTCACATTCTCCATCGTACCGGGATCGGTACCATCGTGACCCGAGACGCTGGGAGACCTTCCGGAGGTCCCGGTCACCTTGGAGACAGCGCGAATCACGCTCGCCTCGAGGAGAAGACGCTCGGTACCGTCGGCACCGAAGCCGTTCGCCGTCGGACCGCCGCTCCTTCAGCCGCTCTCCCTCGCCTCGATACCATAGGGCGAGGGAGCCTTCGCCTCGATATCGAGCGGTATCGCCACCTCCTAGGGTTACGGCTACGGCGACGCGCCCTACGGAGTCGGTGGTGACTGAGCAGGCTAAGACCACATCAGCCTGTCAGACTACGCCGGTCACCACTAGAAAGGTGAAGTCTGTGGTCAGCCAGCCCAAGCGTGATGCTGCCACTACCACCGTTCCGGCTGCGGACAAGCCCAAGAAGGCAGCACCCGCGACGACTGTGAAGGAGCTGGAAAGCGAGCGGCGAGAGGACTCACCGAGCTCGGAGTCGTATGACTTGAGCGCGGAGTCGGAGGTGTCTGAGGCGGCCTCCCAGGAGTCTCCTCCGCTGGGATTCGGGGAGCCGATCCCAGATTCAGCTCCAGAGGACGTCTACCAGTTCTCTGCGATGCTGCTCCGCATGGCCTCTACCCTTGGCCTTAAGATCGCGGATGCGGAGCCGGAGGACGACGATCCCGTCTTCTCCATCTTCGAGGGGAAGCAACCTGCTGCGGCCCCGCTGCCTCTCCTGCCCCAGATCTCCAAAGTGGTGAAGGCCGCTTGGGATAGACCGGCCTCGGCACAGCCGATACCGCAGCGTTTGGAGCACCTCTACAGGGTGCAGAAGGATAACGCAGGTTATCTCTTCAACCACCCTGCACCGAACTCTGTGGTGGTCGAGTCGGCACAGACAAAAGGCACCGGCAGGCAGCACACCACCCCGCCGGATAAAGAAGGCAGGAAGTTGGACGCCTACGCAAGGAGGTTTTATTCCGCCGCCTCCTTGCAGATCAGGCTGTCCAACACTTAGGCTTGCCTCGCGGCATACCTGAAGAAAGTGCTCGACCGCCTTCAACCGGCGATAGAGTCGGTACCGGACGACATCCGTCAAGCCGCCTCGGTGATCTTCAACGAGGCCATATCCATCGCTCAGCAGCAGATGGCCTCCTCCCGGCACGCCGTGGAGATCGCCTCCCGGGTCATGGCGGGATCCATCGGCTTGCGCCGCCATGCCTGGCTGCGACCGGCCGACATCCAAGAGGACACCCGAAGGAGGATCGAGGATCTCCCCTTTGACGGTGAGGGCCTCTTCAATTCATCCACCGACCAGGCGCTGGACAATCTGGTGAAGGCGAGGTTGACTGCCAAAAAGATCGGGCTCCAGCCGACCACGCAAGCCCGCAGGACCTCCACCTTCTGCCCATCCTGGCGACGATCTTCCACCTCGTCGTTCCAGCGCTCGGCCCAGTCCGGACAGTCAAGACCGTCCTCTGGCTCGTCGGCCAGACGCACGTTTAGACGTCGCCCGGCTTCATCTAAGATGTCCTCCTCGGACGCGAAGTCTCGGTTTTGACGTGTCTGGCAGGACCTACCAATACCCACTCTTCAGCCTACCATCTGCGCTCGGAGACCGCCCGACTCTGGCTCGGCACCTTTTGGAGTGGCAACATGTCACTACGGACTCTTGGGTGCTTTCCATCGTCCGTCTTGGCTACGCCATCGAGTTTCACGATATTCCGCCTCGAGGCGTTTACTACTCCACCCCGTCGAGTCCGGTCCTCCTGGAAGAGATCCAGTCCCTCCTCCAAAAAGGAGTGATCGAGCAGCTCCCGCAAGAAGCCAAGACCACCGGCTTCTTCTCCAGGTACTTCACGGTACCGAAGGCTGACGGTACCCTCCGGCCGATCCTCGACCTCAGAGGGGTGAACTACTACATCCGCCCCAAGAGGTTCAAGATGGTCACGATACCGTCGATCCTGCCCTTCCTACATCGAGGGGACTGGTTCACCTCCATCGATCTCCAAGACGCATACTTCCACATCGCCATTCGCCCGCAGCACAGACGGTACCTCCGCTTCGCAGTCGACGACACCTGTTACCAGTACAAGGTGCTGCCGTTCGGACTCTCGACTGCCCCAAGGGTCTTCACCAAGTGCATGGCCCCGGTGGTATCCTTCCTGCGGACGAAGGGTGCTTCTGTCTTCCCTTACCTCGACGATTGGCTGTTGGTGGCGTCCTGCAAACAGAGACTTTACCACGACGTCCACATGACGTTGTCACTCCTGACTCGCCTTGGCCTACGAGTGAATCCGAAGAAGTCCCACCTCGAACCGGCAAGGATCTTGGACTTCATCGGGGCAACGCTCGACTGAACCTCCGCCAGGGCGTACCTGCCCGAGACTCGAGCTCAAACCCTGATCCGGGCTGCCACTCACGCCCATACGGCCCCGACGTTATCTGCGAGAAGTGTCCAACAGCTCTTGGGCTACATGGCTGCGACAACCGCTGTGACATATCTCGCCAGACTAAGAGCAAGACCTCTTCAACACTGGTTCGTCCGCATATTCGACCCCCTGCGAGACGAACAGACACTCCGACTGCAGCTGCCGGAAGACGTCCGCTCTTCCCTCCGATGGTGGCAGTCGCGACGCAATCTGATGTCAGGGATGCCTTTCCAACAGCCGACACCGAAGGTGACGGTAATGACCGACGCCTCCCTGTATGGATGGGGTGCCCACTGCGGCGATCTCAGAGTCCGCGACAGATGGACTGACGATGAGACCGCTCTCCATATCAACGCGCTGGAGCTGCTCGCCGTCTCGAAAGTGCGACGGGCGTTCCGCCACGTCGTAGTGGGGCGCACGGTCCTGGTTCTGACGGACAATACCACCGCCATCTGTTACATCAACAGACAAGGAGGGACTCATTCCACGACCCTGCTCAGCATCGCGCTCGACCTGTGGGAATGGTGCATTCGCCTGCACACGCATCCCGTGGCGGTTCACCTGGCCGGGCAGGAGAACACCACGGCAGACGCCCTCAGCAGGGACACCTCATCCCATCACGAATGGTCTCTCTCCGGAGAGGCGTTCAGACTGATTCGAGACCGCTGGGGCGAACCATCCATCGACCTCTTCGCGACCAGGGAAAACGCGAAGTGTCGCCGATTCTGTTCCAGAGCGGGCCACGATCGCGCTTCCATCGGGGACGCTTTCCAGTTTCCGTGGACCGGGGAACTCCTCTACACGTTCCCGCCGTTCCCCCTGCTTGGCTGGACGATATCGAAGATCCTCGCCGACCGAGCCGACGCGATCCTGGTAGCCCCGTACTGGCTGAGGCAGCACTGGTTCACACCCCTGCTACAAGCTGCACGAGGCGACCTGCTCCGACTGCCACCGACACCGGGCCTGCTCTCACACTCCAGCGGCCGAGTCCTCCATCCGGACCTGCCACGCCTGGCCCTCCATGCCTGGAGGATATCGCACTAGACGATCCTGTGCTCGGTACCGTCCTCATTGCGGCCAGGAAGGAATCCACCCGTCACAACTATCAATACAAATGGCGACGCTTCCTGACCTTCGCTAACGAGAGGAGTGAGCCGGTATCGCCTGCGGGACTCTCTACCGTCCTGCATTTCCTCCTGCACCTCCGGCAACAGGGTCTGGCATTTCCATCCCTGAAGGTTTACCTCTCCGCGATCGTGGCATACCAACCGCCACGATCTGCGGCATCGGCCTTCTTCAGGAACGATACCGTTAAGCGGTTCCTGAAAGGACTTCATCATCTCTACCCGCCGGTATCGCCGCCGCTACCGCCGTGGTCCCTCTTGCTGGTGCTCTCGCAGCTGACAAAGCCGCCCTTCGAGCCGATGGCGACCTCGGATGACAGGCTTCTGACCATGAAAACTGCCTTCCTGGTAGCGGTGACCTCAGCGAGGCGAGCGGGTGAGATCACAGCTCTTCGGTCCGATGAGCCCTTCATGGTCTTCCACAGGGAAAAGGTGGTCCTGAGACCTGACATCTCGTTCCTGCCAAAGGTGGTGTCCAGTTTCCATCTCAACCAGGACATCATCCTGCCTGCCTTCTTCCCGAACCCGATGACACCGTTGGAGCGGTTCCTCCACTCCCTGGACGTGCGTCGGGCATTGGCCTTCTACAAGGACAGGACTGCTTCCTTCTGACAGACGCCGCATCTCTTTGTTTGCTATGGGCGATGTCGGAAGGGCCTCAAAGTGTCCACCCAGCGCTTCTCCAAGTGGGTGGTGAGGGCTATTGAACTGGTGTATGAGCTCGCGAGGAAGCCTCCGCCAGTCCTGCTTCGAGCCCACTCCACCAGAGCTGTGGCTACTTCTGCGGCCCTCCTGCGAGGAGTTGACCTGCATGAACTCTGCCGTGTGGCGACCTGGTCCCAACCATCGACCTTCGTGCGCCACTACAGGCTCGACTGCCGGTCGCGCAGAGATGCCCGGTTTGGACGTGAGGTGCTGGCTTCCGTGCTGTAGGACCTGACCCGCCATCTGACCGGTAAGCTATACAGTCTCCTAGTGTATGAAGGCACAGAGACCACGAAGAAGAAGAACAGGTTGCTTACCTGTAACTGTGGTTCTTCGAGTGGTCATCTGTGCCATCATACACACCCGCCCTTCCTCCCCTCTTTCTCAGGTCCCTGTAGGTTCTATGGCGGATGACGGAACTGAGGAGAGACCGTTGCTCGGCGGGAGGAGCATGCGCAGTACCGGCGTGGGGGAGGGGTTCCCGCCAAGCGAACAAGCTCTAGAAGTTTCCGAACGCTACCGCGCAGGCGCTAAAGCTCCTAGTGTATGATGGCACAGATGACCACTCGAAGAACCACAGTTACAGGTAAGCAACCTGTTCTTTTTACCTGCCTTCTCAGGCCATCTGTCGGGAGTGCTTTGAGGGTGTTCCTGCATGGCAGGGGGTTGGACTAGATGACCCGTGTGGTCTCTTCCAACTGTACATGTCTTTGATTCTGTGATTCTGTCAAAATCCATTGTGGTCTCTGGAGAAGGCCTTAACATTCTCTAGATGTTTTCTGGATGTTTTTATATTAAATGCACAGCTGCCTTTTCAACATACAAATAGATTGTTTATTTGCAATAGCAGCTCTAAATAAAGGACTGCAAGTATCCTCTCAGTGCTTATCATTGGTTCAAATGGCCATTGGGGGGCATTCACCTCTCCTGTCTGCACTCCTGAAAAGGTCCAGCTTTTTCACTAATGTCTAGGTGATTGAGGCATTCCCCACACCTGGTGCAAAGTGACTGGAAGGAAGTGATTGGAAGGCCAATGTCTGGGCAACTTAATGGTTAAAAAAAAAAAGCCTATCCTGAGCCCCAATGGCCCACTTCACAGTGTGGTGAAATTGCCCCCAGCTTTGTAAGGGACTGGGGGGCATTTGGGGGCATTTCCCACAAATTGTGAGTTTTGTTTCAAAAGTGTGTGTGTGTGTGTGTGATGACCCTCAGGGCCATAAAAATAGTTTGGGTGCTGTATGCTGCATTCCCACCTCTGATCTTGGATGAAAGCATGAATAACAGCCTTAAGATATCAGGGGAAAAATAAACATTCTGTATCAGGCCAAAGACTTCTCTAGTTCAGCATACTGTTTACCGAAGTTGCCACCCACATGTCTGTAAGAGGTTCACAAGCAGGACATGAAGACACAAGTGTCTTCTTGCTTTTTTTCTCCTCCAGATGCAGAGGTAATATATAATTGTCATGACTAGAGGCCATTATAATCTTCTCCAATGTGGAACTGGCTGTTTGAACTAGAATTCCTGTAAACCACAGATGTCCAAAGTTAGAGATAGTTCAAGTGATTCTAAATAGCTGGAAGGCACCATGTTTGGGAAGATCTTTATATGGGATTGCAGGCTACCATCCTAAATATTCTTGTTGGGGAGCAAGCCCCAATGGGACTTATTTCCATGTAAATATGTAGGATTACAGTGTTATTAGATGAGAAATGAATGATGTATAACTTGCTTTTAGCTACTGTCTCCTGCTGCAGATATGCATTAGTCCAAGAACCTCTGAGAAATTTGAGATACTTGTAGCGATGGTGAGTAAATTAAAAACTCATTGTCATTAATATTCCTTAAGTACCATGGCTGGGGAGATATTTCAAGGCAATTACATTCCCTGAACTATTAAAATGTACCACAGAGATATGAAACCAATAACAGCTATAGGTAAACAGTGTTTGTCACATGCTAACAGTGAAGGGAATAACAAGGCTGTGAAAACTTGCACTTAGGACAAATTAATGTGGCGTTTTGTCATTTGTGTGCTGCTTTCACAAAGGGAAGAAAGCATGCAGATACAGAATCCTCCCATCATGAAATTAAAGAAGAAGGTGAAAAGATGATGGCAAAGTACATGGCTCTCTTCAATCAACCAAAACTACCATACTTGGTGGAATACCTTCTGTATTGTGTAAAACACTGAATATGTAATTTAAATCTTTCATAAATTTAAGAAGTAATCTTCGTCATATTTCTAGGACAGCACTAACTATAGCGATATTGCAGTTTATAATGATTCTGCACTTAGTGGTCTGTGGGAATAGTGATAATGTAGTAATAGCCATTAGTACATGGCTACTTTATTAATGCACAGTAAATTAACAATATACTGGCATTGTAAGTAAGAGTCAGCTTCCTGTCTTTCTTCCACTTATTCGTCTTCATCTCTTGGTTCAAGCAACCTGCAGTATTCTTGTTGTCTTTAAAGTTGTTTTGCAGAACACTGTTCTTAAATTCTTTAAGCTAACCAGTTCATTTGTAGTTCTACAGATAATACAATGAAACATTTGAAATATCATGAAATTCTAGCCCTTGCTAGACATGAATTTGAAAGGAATATACATGAATGAGGTGGAACTGTCATCATTGTGGCAATTGTCTTCCCTGCCCTACACATGACTAAATGGACTTCCATAAGATGTGGAAACAGTTTGTTAATGCAAGCTTGCCAGTGCTTGCTAAAGTTGCTCATCCCCACACACCCTCATTCATTTCATTCCCGACTCACATCAGAAAAGGCTGTACTTTTTTCAAATATAAAGTTAAAGGTAGTTGACTGGTTCACAGGCAGATGATGTGATAAGAATCAGTTTGGTGTCACTAAAGATGCTTGTGGAATTTGATAAGTGCAAATTATGATATGGACAGTCTTGATCCACACTTTCCTGACTAATGTGTGAATTAGAGTTATTCTTCAAATTTCACACTTCTCTGAATTTTGTGATTCAGTTTGTAGTCCCCCAAATGCATTTAAAATGGGCCTTTTATAATAAAATACCTTTACATACGTGTACTTTTAGAGAAAACACATACATAAAATGTATATTTTGTGGCAACATCTGTTTAAGATACATGTTTCAATGCATTTTTTGTGCAAATTATAAAAAATAGATTAATGCAAAAGAGAAGCAATATGGAATGGATTTAAGACGGAAGGCATGTAATAGTGACATGAAGGAGAAATTTTGCGTTGGTACTTGACCTGTTGATCTCTACCTATGGCTCATTCAACTTAAAAAAAAAGTTTCATGTGCATTCCTTGATAAAATATATTAGGCTACATTTACACATAAGGATTAATAGTAGAACTTTTACTAGGCCACCCTGTCTGACCTCTATTCAGGCAACTGCCAAGAAATGATTAGGAAAGTTGCAATAATGTGCTTGGTAATCATATTCTGGATGTAGTCTACTAACTAATTGCCTCTCTAAAATTTCTAGCTGGAAAAAGATATTGACTGACTGAAACTTTCACCTTATTACCTAATGGATGCAACTAATAATTTGTTTGTAAGATATTGATTGATGTAAATACCATGATGTTCTAGCTATTTTTGGAGACAGAATTAAACAAAGCTCCAAGCTTCTTCTTACAGCAATGTATTATATGTGGGTCCTCATATGAAAATTGATTTAGAAAAGTAATGTCAGTTATAGATGGGGAACCTGTCATATTGATTATATTTCCCTGGTGTTGAAAGAACCTCACTTGCTTCACAGTATTATTTGGGGGTGCAATACAAAATTCTGCTTTTGGTCTGTGAGTCCTAAATAGCCAGATCTGAGGGACCATCTTTTGTATGATGCTGGTCATGTATACTGAGAACAGCTGAGACTCTGGCCCTTTTCACACGGGGCTCTGAAATCTTCCCACCGCGATCCAGGCAGGCTTTTTCCCAATCCCCGCTAAAACGTGCCGAAACTTTGTCGTTTTTCATGGCTCTATCGGCAAGAGGCTAGGCGAGCATTATCGCATTCACACAGCGCGGCCATAGCCCCTCCCAACGTTGTCCTTTCCCCGCCCTACCTAGCGTTTGATTGGCGGTGCCCTTTTTCAAAAAGTAAAATTTTGGGTGTCATCGATGACGCCAAAACGCACGTCGTCCCCTCACACCCTCCCGGGATCCACCCCCTCCCCCACGCCTGCTGAAACGCTGCGGAAACTTTTGTCAAAGTTTTCCTGCCCGCTCGCTTTTTGCTGTTTTGAGTATGGCGAACGAGCAGTTGAGGGAAACAGCTGGCTCCTTGCCCGTTTATGACAGCAATTGCAGCCTTGTTAGGAGCGCTTGAATATTGCTGGCCCGAAGATGGTGCGAGTAGGCGCAGGCTCGCAAGGAACCGTCGCGCTGCCATGAGACGCTCGAGGTTGTATTACACAATTCTTGCACCTCTTGTATGAAGTCCTGCGCCCCAGAAGGTGGTGGGTTCGGGAGCGGATGCGGCGGGCGTGGTGGAGTGAGGAGGTGCTGCAGAAATGGGATGACTACCAGTGGTTGTACCACTTCCGGATGACGAAAGCCACCCTCTTTGAAATCGCGGGGTGCCTGCGTCCCTACCTTGAAAGAAGAACCACAGGGATGAGGCAAGCGATTTCTGTAGAGGAGAGGGTGGCCATCACCGTGTGGTGGCTTACATCGCCCCTGATATACCGGAAGACAGCGAACACTTTTGGCCTGGGAGTGTCAACGGTGTCTGTCATCGTGATCGAGGTGTGCCTTGCGATCGAGCATGAACTCCTTACGTCCACTGTGTGCTTGGGGGACTACCGGAGGGTAGGACGCTGATTCCCAAACCCAGTGGGCTTAAATGGGAGGAGGAGGGGGTTTGGTTTTCTCTGGGAGAAGAGGTTGGTTTTTGCAGTGAACTGGCGCCAAGACTGTAGAGTTGCTAAGCAAATTGCCACCCAGAAGAAAGTGCATGGATGTCCACGGGGTTCCCGGTATCCGGATTATCTAATTAAGGCCTGCCAGCAGAAAGTTCCCCTGTAAAGATACCAGCTGAAAACAGCTAGCTGTGGAGGCACTGCGGGATGTGGTTGTGGACCTTCAGGTTTGGGGGCGTTCCAGAAAAACACAGTATATGCCATCTCGGCCATCATGGCCCCTTGGGATGAGCGGGAGGCAGCAGGGCACTTTGCCCCCTCCATCAGCATGACATAACTGCTGAAGACAACCAGGTACACTCTGCGAGGCTTGCCTCTTTTTTCACCACAGTGTTACTTTATCACCCCATGGGGAGTGCGCGATTTCTTTGGATTTGGTGCCCGTTTTAATGTGTGGGCCAAGCAATGAAGTTGTGTCCTGTCCTCCAAGACACTGGGAGGCCAACCAGGTCCCATGGGGTGTGTGCGCGTGCGCCACCACAAATATTTTTATCTCAAACCAGCTACAAACTGACTACTTGTTTCCTTGCCCTCTACATTCGCAGATTATGGATGGTTTCCTCCAGATGGGTTTCCCTCAGTGCGTTGGAGCTGTGGATGGCACGCACATCAAAGTTAGACCACCCAAGGGGCGCGGGGAAGAATTTGTGAACAGGAAGAGCGCATTTTCCATTCTCCTACAGGGAACAGTGGATCATTCGGGGAGGTTTGTGGACATTGTGCTGGGCTACACTGGAAGAACGCACGATGCCTTCGTTTTCAGACACTCATCACTCTGGCATGCCATGGAGGCTGGAAAGTTTGTACCCGGGAACTCGACCATCACCATAGACGGTGTCACCATAGGCCCAGTTATTCTGGGCGACGCTGCATACCCACTGTCGAGATGGCTAATGAAGCCTTACGGCGGACATCTCACCCCCAAGAAGATAGCCTACAACCGGGTGTTCAACCACTGTAGGAATGTTGTGGAGCGCGCATTTGGCAGGCTTAAGGCCAGATGGGGGTGTCTCTCGGCCCCTTTGACCGTCTCGGAGAAGAACTACCTCCCCGTGGTGTCTGCTTGTGTGGTGCTACACGACATTTGTGAGAGCAAAGGGCACCTTCTCCACCCCGTGATACAGAAGCCAGCCCCCTTGACTCTGAGACGCACCGACAGGGAGTCCCGTCCTCATGACTCTTCCAGGAGGATCCATGAAGGGGAACTGGTGAGGGACGCTATCGCCAATATGATTGCGGGCGACTGCAATTAGCTGTCACTGGTTCCCCCCTTCTTTGGAGCGTTTCCCCCCACACAGCGAGGAGTGGGTCCTCCTTCAAGCTGTACCTGGACTATATTGACCTCTTGTGTTATTGGACGGCCATTTAACCCAAAATGTTATAACAAATAAATATTGCGTCTGTTTATTGAAAATGGTAATAGGTTTTATTTGACTGTTTTGATAAATGCGGATAAAAAAAACTATTGGGGGAAGAACGCTCCATTATGAACAGTTCTCATCAACAAACAAGTACATCGCTGGCCCGCTTGGGAAGGAAAAGTAGGCCTCGATTTTCTTTCCTGCGCCAGGGCCCACAAAGTGCTCAAGGGCTATAAATTTGCCGTGGCTTCCTGCCCTTGCGGCCTTGCCCTTCCCTCCCTCCTGCTCCTGGCTGGGAGCCGCCGTTTCGCTGCTCCCGGCTACGTTTGCGCTGTGCTCCCCAAAAGTTAGCTGTCGGGACCGGGAGGAGCCAGGAGGTGATTGGCTTGTTCCGCCCACGCCTGTTACCGCATCTGAAATATTAGACATGGCAGTGGCGCATACCCTTAGAATTGATATTATCTCCTGCCGCGCATTCTCTGCCCTGTTGCTATCTCGAGCCGCCTGCTCGCGATCCATGGCCATCTGTTGCAAGCTCCTCTCCTCGTTTCGCGCATGAAGTCCAAGGTTGCCCTTGCATAGGCAAACGCCTTGTCCCGGCCCCCCTCCTGCTCATCCTCAGGCGTGACAGGGGGGACATTCTCGCCGTGGGCATCTCGCTCTCCCTGTCCGGGCTAGTGCTGGGGCAGTCATCTGTTCAGAATAAGATTGAGAAGTCAACCTACTATCATTCGGAGCTAGGACACAACATGTATGAGCAAGTGGCGATTAGACAGCCTTTTTTGAAATCAAGGTACTCATAAAACTGTAGAAAGATAGAAACCACACAAAACAGTTGTCACAGTCATGTACCTTGCTTCATGTAAGGCTTCAGCCTCCAACTGGAAGGTTGCCAAGAAACTTTAAATGGCAGTCCAACAACAGGCAGAATGTTAAATGCCATTTTCCGGGCATTGCCCTAACGGATGCACAGAAACTTTAACTGTGAAGATAACAGCATGCTGAGGTTGTCCCGGCCATGAAGGCTCGAAAAGTACAATGGGCATATCAAGGCTGCCGCGTAACGCCATGCTCTGAATCTCCAAACCTGTGGTGACAAATCATACCACAGTTATCCCGATGCAATATAAACTCCCCGCAGCAATATTTCGGCTGCAGGACACCTTAACTCACCAGCAGTCGTGGTGCTAGAACTCCCCGGTGCAGGAGTTTCAACCTGCATAGTTGTGGGGCAGCTGTTCTTGATCCCTGCTTGGAGGTAAACCGAAATAGTTAGACCTTGCAGCAGGAGGCTATAAGTGGTTGGCCTGGGACGAGAGCCACACCACACTGTTACAGTGCATTATTCCACTTTCAACATTCTGTGGAGTTGTGGGATTAGTAGTTTGCTAAAGCCAAAGAGCTCTCTGGCTGAGAATTCTATATACCCTTCCCTAAACTACATACCACAGAATCCCATAGGGTGCTGAAAGTGGAATGCTGCACTGTAACAGTGTGGTGTGGAAATGGCATTGTCACTTAAGTCCCATAAGGTTTCTCCTTTCGGAATTTCCTCACTCCTGCAAGCAAAGAATGGTAATGTAAATGGCCCTGATGTCACCTAGAGAGTGAAAAGTTCCCTGGAAAGTCGATATGCCACCCCTTTTGCTGCGAAAGGAGAAGTATTCCAAAGGAGCAGCAGGAGTGGTGGGCCGTTGTGGCCATGCACGTGACGCGCCCTGCTTGCATGTGAGGCCTGCTCTCTGGGCCTCATCCACCTGTTATTTATTTATGTCCGTTTTCCTGCGTTGCCCTGAAACCACGAAGGGTTATTGTAGAGTAAATCAAAATGTAATGTATTGTAAACCCATGCAGCCTCACCTGATGACTCCCCATCATATGATGTTTGTTCAAACAGTTCCTGGCTCATCAGTTCGTCCACCCCTGAAAAAGGGAAAATCGGATTTAGTGGGGGCGCAAAAATACATATAGGGGAATGGAAAATCCCTCGACTCGCTGCCCTACGTACCTTCTGATGCCGCGTTCTCATTCGCTGGTTGCTCGGGTCCCATGGCGACCTGCAAGCTCTCAACGACTCTTGGAGGTTCGGCACTCGCGTCCCCCCCAAAATCCTGGATAGTTCCTCAAAGTAGGGACATTCGCCCTGGCTGCGCCCGTCCGTTTATTTTCCGCCACAGCCTCACGGTAGGCTGCACGCAGTCTTTTAGTTTTCATCCTGCACTCCTCAGCGGTCCGCCTATGTCCCCTTCTAATCATTTCCCTCGCAATCTCCTCGAAAATTTCTATATTTCTGTAGGTAGTCTGGAGGTCCCTCTGGAACTACGTTCACCCCAAATGTCCAGGAGATTTTTTATCTCCGTATGGCGCCAGGCCAAGCCTCTTGGCCTTATGGGCTGTCGCCTCAAAGGAAACCCTTCCTCCTCCACGCTGCAGTCACTCCCCTGCGTGTGCTCCCCGCTTTGCATGTTACCTTTTGGGTTTTTTGTTCCTTTTGCAAACCTCCTTCCCCACTACACGTCCTCCCAAACGAAAAATGGCTCCTCCCTTTGTTTTTCTTCCTCTCGTCGCGTTTCGCGCATGGTCTCCTGGCGCGCGGGAAATGGCGCGCAAAAATACCCTAGTGGACAATTGCTGGTACTGCAGCCGCGTGGTTTGTTAGTGGGGGCAGACGAGGGCATTCCTGCAGAAATGGCGGCCGGACCGGTTGAGGAGGGGCCTCGGGAGTGGTCTGAATCGAGACCAGGGAGATGTTGGCCATGGTAAGGTGGTGTGGCGGTGTGTCGGAAATGATGCGCCCCCACACAAGGGGAGACGATGATGAGCACCTCCACACCGTTGCCCACTGCCTTACGCGACATGGCCACGAGAGGAGTGTGGAGGAGGTCCGGACCCGTTTCAGCGAGCTACGCGGACGGTTCTACGCCGCCCTGCGCTCCTACAACGGACACCCGCCCCCCCACGCAAGGCCACCCTTTTTCGAGGTGATGCGTAGCCTGTGGAGGGCGGCGGGGAGCCCCAGCTGCACAGCCGGTGGCAGACGTGAGTAAGCGCAACACACTGCGCCTGTGTGGCTATGGGAACCCCAGGGGAATGGTTGTCGTGTATCCCCCGCAAAGGGGGATGCACCCTGACTGAGTAGAACCCACGCTGATTTACTGTAGCATTTCCATAGGCAGAAGACGCCATGCGCCTGGCCACCAAGTCCCCGTGGACACGCAGGGCATGCCAGGGATGGAAGATAGGAAAACCTCTATTTTAGTGGCCCTTGGCTTATTTTTTCATTTCCCTCCTAACGCCCCAACAATCAACAAAGGACACAATAAATTTTCCTCCTTCAAAAAGGCTGCTGTGGATGCGCACATGCCTAATCGAATTTCGTCTTTGTTTTGGGCAGCAGACCAAGAGAACATCCCTCAACCGGAGCAGCCAGGGACGGATGTGGAGGAGCCGGAGGAGGAACACCCCTGTGCCCAGGAGTAGAACGTTCCAAGGCCAATGTTGAAACCCCCAGCCCTTTCCCAAACGCACATCCACCCTGTACAGCACTTTTTTATTTATTTATGTAAATATGTAGTTATGAAAATATATTTTTTTGGAAAAAGGAAACATTTATTTATTAAAAAAATTATTCTTTAAGTAGGTGTGTGGCTCCTTGCATGTAGCCCTCCCCTGCAAAGCTGTTCGGTCAGCGTGGCGTCTGTGGCATGCCACTGTTTCAGTCACGGACTGCTGTGCAATTTGCCAGCCAGACAAACTGTATTGCGTGTTTGGCGAAGTGGTGGAAAGGGCAGTAGTGTCAGCGTGGACTTTTCAGCTTGGATCAACACTCCGTGGGAAGATTTGCACTGGGAATGCGCACTCCCCGTGGATTTCTGATCCTGTGGAGACAAGGAGGGGCGTTAGTATTTATAAACAAAGCAAACAGTACGAACTGACAAAGGGAACTGCCTTGTTTTATAACTTCAGAGGGCAGATATTCACAGCAGGGGAGATAACCTTTCAGCTTTTGTGATATCAACAGCTTCAAGCTAATGTACAACAACTTAAATTTTGGCACAAGCTAGAGTGAAAACGATGTGGTAAATTGTGTGCCTATACAATAGTCCCAGGAACTGGTTCTCTGCCCATGGGATCCTCCCTCCCAGAGCCACATGGACTGATAAAGATGAAATGCTTGCCTCCCCCAAACAATGATGTGTGTTCCATTGCCCTATGGATCTCTGCCATGTCCAAGACAGCTAAAGAAGCATGGAACACCACTGAGTCTCCTGCCCTGGCAGGAAGATCATCCCCCTCTGCATGTGGCGGGGGGGGGGTTCAGACAAACAACACAGCAGGCCCTTATGGGGCGTGACTGTATTAATGGCGGCCGCTCGAAAAATAACTACTGCCAGGGGTCAAACAGAAGCCACTACCCCCCACATCCCCAGCCCGAGAATCTGGTTTAAAATGGATGATTACCAAGGGCCATTTTTCTCTGGGGGCGCCAAACAGTCCCGAGAGAAAAATAATACGTTTCCCAGTAAAGTTTGCACGGGGACCTCGTGCCGGAGCAGCACAGCAGCCATCCCCAAATTTACACAGCATCCCGTCATTGCGCCATGATCCCGCTTCCAAAGTAACCTGGAGAACGGGTTTGGCGCGGTGGCTGCTTTGGACATTCCCTCCCTTCCTACCTGCCCCCCTCCACAGCTTTCCAATTTTCCCTAACCTTTAAAAGCATCCTGCCATGCCATCCTCGGCAAGTGTATCCACTCGCCAGCCACCACCTCCCCCTCGACCCCATATTTAAAATCAGGGCACCTTCGGGAGACACAACCCCCGGAAACCCGCAATTCACGACGCCGCACGGACAAAGGATAGCTAAGGGAAAAACCTACCTTCCTTTTTTTCCGTTCCTCGTCCCTTTGCTTCCTCCTTGCAGCCGCTGAAACCTTCCATTTTTCCCGTTCCTCGTCCGTTTGCCTCCTCCTTGCAGGCGCCTCAGCGGGTTTGGAAAATGGTGCCGCCCGCTCGTGCTGGGGGCGGTCCTGTGGCTTCTGCTGACCACGCCTTGATCCCTCCCTCTCTTGATCGCCCGCACGAATCAGGACGCACCGCGCTTTCTCATGGAAACGTCGAGCGCGGATTGGAGGAAAAGACCACATTTTATCCGGTCTTTGAAAAGTGTGCGGAAATGCAGATTGGTGGCGTCCCCACTCAGATTGTGTGAGAATGCAAAAAGTTTAATGCTCTCTAACGTGTAAAAGGCACCCGACCAAGGACGAACTGGGAAGCTTTAAAAACCCCATGTGAAAAAGGCCTCTGTTCCATGTCCCTTCTCTTTGGAAGGTAGATGGTTGCTGCTGTGTAGAAGTGAATGTGTGTTTTCTTGTGTTCTTTATCCCCTAACATGCACATGCCACTGAATCCAACCCCCACTTCAGAAAACCTGGAACATGGTGGTGGCTTTCATTTTTTCAATGGATAGTGAGAGAAAACTGAAATGTGATAGAACTCCATCATAGAATCAGATGCTTTTTATTGCCTTTACGTTGTAGGTCTATGGTATATTTACATAGTTTCCTGCCCTGATGGCATCATTTTCTAATTTAGTACATATGTTGTCTATAGTAGTGCGTCTCAAGCTATTTGATGTGGAGGATTGGCATTTTTTCCCAATGTACCAGGGACTGGTACCATATTTGTGCACTTTGGCTACAACTGTTTCTTTCCTTTCTGGAAATTTGCCAGGGAGTGGCAGCCAGTGGCTTTTGGACTAGCACTGGTCCATGGTCCACCACTCCAAAGAGCACTGGTCTTCATTATCTGAGAGACTGGAACTCACAGTAATGTAGTGTGTTTGGCAGAATATGCTGATCCCTAAATCCTAGATGAGATGGAGCTCAGGCAAAACTCAGTTCTCCCTATCAAAACCTCTCATCTGTAATACAAAACTACAAATAATCAAGTGCAAATCTTTATGTTGCATCTGCAGCTTGTTTCATGCAGCTCCTTTCATGCTGTGTCTTATATACTGGGAGGGTGCAAGTATTACATACTAGGCAGGACTGATGAAAACAGATTTCTTTCTTACTCACATACTGAAAACTCAACTGCCTCACTGATGTTGCTGTGGTTAGAGGCACATCTGAGAGAATCTTGAACTTGAGTTGTTTGGCAGTAAAAAAAGAAAGAAAAGAAAAGAATTGTCAAAAGAAAGCTCTGGTTCTATTTGTTTATGTGCCAGCCCATAGCAAAATCTTCTTGGAGTGACTCATATATAAAATTGGTTAGAAACAAGAAAAAAATAAGATACATGCGATGCATACATGGAAAATTTTAAAAATATAGCAACAATCTAAAATTCCTGGGAGAAATGTGATTGTCTGCACTGAAAGGATGACAAATGGGTGACAGGCAAGCCTTATGGGTCGAGGGCATTTCATTAAGAGGGAATCACAAATGAGAACACTCTCTCCCTTGTAATTAGTTGCCTCTCTAACTTTATTAAAATTTGCTCCTGGAAGAGAGCATCCCAAGATGGTCTGCTTGAGCTGTTTTGCTTACAAATGACTGCCACAGGTAGAACTTTGCACAGAGTTACTGAGTATCTCATAGCCCTTGGACAGGCTCTGAGGCGGTTTGCAACCAGGGATCCAGTTTTGATGCATACAAGGAATGATTCAAAGGGCCAGAGGCAGATGACCAAGTCAAAGAGTATTATGCATGTGTAGGTATGTGTGGGTATGGCTGGATATCAAGTAGATAAAGGAAGGCAAGGCAAAGCAAGGGAGCATGTGTATATATGCATGTATGAATGAAATTTAGCAACAGTTTGGGGAGATAAATTGCTTAGATTGAGGAACCAACTTGAATATAACATTTTCATAAGGCGTACTATTCCAAATTGCTTGTGGGTGAACTGACTATATTCAGGATGGAACTGCTGCTTGCAAGGTGCCTTTGATCCACAGAACCTCATCTACCTAGTTTGCTGATAGGCCAGAGTGCTGCAGGAGATAAGATACTGGAGAATAGGGTTGCTGGAAATGCTGACTTAAAGTTCCTCCTGAGCAGTATACAGTACAGCTCTGCATCATACCAAGGTAGAAGACATATTTTGCAACATTCAGAGTATAACTGCAGCTGTATTTAGCTAATCCAAGCAAATCTGACTTGCACCAGGCAACAATTTATGTTCACAATAACAGTAGGGATGCTTAATTTAATAAAAGAAATATGTTGTATAATTTTTCTAATGTGGCTTGACTGATTATTGAACTGGTAACTTTAATCATATTATTATACAGCAATGTTTATTCATTTAAAAAATTTGTCAAATAAATAATTATTTAAGGAACTCTGTTATTTTATTATATTATTGCCTTTGTGTAAAGTGGAAGATGCTGAACGGGAAGAGATAAATGCCGGGGAAAGATCTGGAAATCTGATTTTGTGATAGATGATGATTCTGTGATTGAGGAGCAACTGATTGTGCAGGAGGCCGAGCCAGTGAGTGAGCAAGTCAACCTGCAAACATCCCCTGCACTGGAAGGTCAAACAGAGACTGAGTTGCCCCAGCCGGCTGATGAAGGAGAGGGAACCAGCAGTGATGCAGAGGAGTTGCAGCCAGCTGTACCCATCAGCTGTCAATCACGTAGAAGGCTGAAATGGGCTGCTGAGAGGGAGGCTGCGTGGACTAGGCTGAGGAAACAATAACCAGCAGCACCTGCTCACAGGGGCTATTTAAGTCTGCCAGCATGGCTGTTCCTTGCTTGCAGCAAATTATTAGCAAGCCCTCACAACCTTTTTGTCTCCTGCTCCCTGAAACCCTCTGGACAGATCTCTGCCTCCTGAACCTTTGGACTGGACTTTGACCTGGCTTGCCTTGTGTTTTCCTGGTGTTTGGCATATTTGGACTCCCCAAGTGTTCCTGACCTCTCTCCTCCCTTTTGGTCAATGGAACATGGGCTCTTGTGTTTCCAGGGCTGCTATTATGTCCCTGCTGGTCCTCTCCAGGGTTGGATCCTCATGCTGTGCCATGACAGTCCTCTGGTGGGCCATTTCAGTCGCTTTAAGACTTTGTGCTTGATGTCCCAGGCCTTTTGGTGGCCACGACTAGAGTCCGAGGTTCGGCGCTGTTTGCCATAGATCAAAAGATTTTCCTGCAAAGCTGGTGGGTCTGCTGCCGCCATTTCCCATGCTGTCTCGTCCTTGGCAATTTGTTTCTTTGGACTTTATTACAAATCTGCCACTGTCATGAGGATCCACTACCATTTTGGTTGTGGTGGACATGTTAACTAAGATGGCTCACTTTCTCCCCTGTTCAGGTCTGCTGTCCGCCAAGGAGATGGCGCAGATCTTTCTGGACATGGTCTTCCATCTCCCTGGCCTGCCTGAGCATTTGCTTTCAGATCAGGGCCCGGAGTTCACTGCCCAGTTTTGGCATGCCCTGTTTAAAAGCTTGGGGCTGCAGCTTCATCTGTCCTCTGCCCATCGCCCCTAGTCTGATGGGCAGACTGAGAGGGTAAACACCATTCTTGGGCAGTACTTCCACTGTTATGTTAACTTCCATCAGGATGACTGGACAGCTCTCCTGCCCTTGGCTGAGTTTGCCTGTAACAACGCCCACCATGTGTTTACCCAGATGTCTCCTTTTTTTTTTTTTGCCAACCATGGTTACCATCCATGTTTCTCTTCCATTGTTCCCCCTTGTTCTTCTGTACCAGCAGCAGATCGGTTCCTGCAGGAGCTGCAGACGATCCATCAAATCCTCCACGATCAGCTGCAGAAGGCTAAGGACTGGTACAAGCACTTTGCTGATCAACATCAGAGACCTGATCCTACCTTGTCTGTGGGGGACCTTGTCTGGATTTCTACCTGGCATCTCCCAACCCAGCACCCAGTGAAGAAGCTGGATCATCACTTTTTTGGTCCCTTCCCTGTGGAGGTGGTGATTAATCTGGCTGCCTACAGGATTAAGTTGCCTGCCTCTTTCAAGGACCATCCGGTCCTCCATGTCTCCTTGTTGTCTCGTGACGCCCCTGGCAGCCCATACTGGACTGCGGCCCTGCCTCCCCCGCCTGCATGGTGAATGGGGAGCCTGAGTTTGAGGTTGCACAGATCCTGGACTCCTGGTGGCATCAGCGGTGTCTGCAATATCTGGTGGATTGGAAGGGGTATGATCCAGAGGAACGATCCTGGAAGATGCCCATCATGTCCATGCTCCACAGTTGGTTCGCAGTTTGCATCAATGCTATCCCCAGAAGCCAGCCCCTCCTGTGGGGGATGGGGAGGGTCCTGGGGGAGGGGATAGTGTGTTAGATGATGATGCTGTGATTGAGGAGCAACTGATTATGCAGGGGGCCGGGCCAGTGAGTGAGCAAGTCAACCTGCAAACATCCCCTGCACTGGAAGGTCAAACAGAGACTTGAGTTACCCCAGCCAGCTCATGACAGAGAGGGAACCAGCAATGATGCAGAGGACTTGCAGCCAGCTGTACCCATCCCTTAATCATGCAGAAGGCTGAAACAGGCTGCTGAGAGGGAGGCTGCTTGGACTAGACTGAGGAAACAATAAGGAGCAGCACCTGCTCACAGGGGCTATTTAAGTCTGCCAGCGTGGCTGCTCCTTGTGTGCAGCAAATTATTAGCAAGTCTTCACAACCTTTGTGTCTCCTGCTCCCTGAAATCCTCCGGATGGATCTCTGCCTCCTGAACCTTTGGACTGGACCTTGACCTGGCTCGCCTTGTGTTTTCCTGGTGTTTGGTATATTTGGACTCCCCAAGTGTTCCTGACATCTCTCCTCCCATGCTGGCTGTGGCCCGGCAGGGAGAGATTCCTGACAGATTTTTACTTTGGTGAATTTATACAGCAGTTGCCTACCAGTAAGTGTTTTGTTTAATCTCCAACCTATGATTGGTTCAGTGTGTATTTGTGTTTGCAGGTTACCTTGTGTCTGAATTTTGTAAACTGTGTTGATTAAATTTTCTTGTATGGTTGAAAACTGAAAGGACTAATTAACCATATGTAAGTGGGTTTTGCACTGTATTCTTTTCTTTTTTTCTCCAAGCTGGTTAGAATCAATATGTGGTATATATTTTCTATATGTCCAGCTTGTAGCATGCTCCTGGATGACTGAGTTACTTTTTCCAACACAGAGCCTCACAGGCATTCTGGTACTTGAGCATATGGCAAACCTATTTTCACAGATAAAAGAAAGAAGCGGAAGGAAAAAATGTGGCAGCACCTTTAAGACTAACTGGATATTATTTTTGCATGAGCTTTGGTGGTCATGAAACCATTTGGTACTGCATCCAAAGAAGTGAGTTTATATCCGTGAAAGCTCATGACAAAATAAAAACCAGTTAATCTTAAATGCTCTGCCACATTTCTTTTTTCTCCTCCCCCTTCCTTTCTCCTATTGATGCTGCAAGAGACAAACATGACTGCTTCTTTGAAAACTATTCTTACACATGTGTTCTATCCCATATTTTAAACCTAGTGGACATAACTATCCACACAAATACATAAATCTGGTTTGAATTGAAGCACCAAGCAGGGTATTTGCCATCCCTTTCACATATATTTCATAATAAAATCCTATTGTAACAAGAGTGATGCATTTAATATTTATAGCTTGGTTGAAAATGGAAAACTTTTTTTCAACATGTAAGACATTGAAATAGCTTAAGATTTTCCATACCTTGACTCAGTCAGTAATCAGAAAGGAGACTTCAGTCAAGAAATCTGAATAAAACTAAGCCTAGGAAGAGCAGCTATGAAAGAACTAGACAAGATCCCGAAGTGCAAAGCTATATCATTGAATACTAAAGTTAGGATTGTCCATGCCATTATATTTCTAGTTTCTATGTATGGTTGTGAAAGCAGGACAGTGAAGAAAGCTAATAGGGAAGAAAATCAACTCCTCTGAAATGTGATACTGGAGAAGAGTTCTACAGATACTATGGACTGCTAAAAAGAGAAATGAATTGGTGGGTCCTAGAGTAAATCAAGCCTGAACTGTCCCTTGAAGTCAAGATGATTAAACTGAGACTGTAGTTCTTTGGATGCATTATGAGAAGCCATGACTCAGTAGAAAAACAATAATGCTTGGTAAGATAGAAGGTAGTAGGAAAAGAGGATGACCACATTAGAAATGGATAAACTCAATCAAGAAATCCACCACCCCAAGTTTGCAAGACCTGAGTGGAGCCACTGATGATGACTTGGAGGTCTCTCCTTGATAGGGTTGCCATAAGTCAAAGTCAGCTCAGCAATCATTGTGATGAACCTGATGGGAGGGGGTCTTGACAACGGAGCCTCCTTGGCAACTGAGAGTGTTTAAGCTGATTGGCTGGTGAAATGGAACCTTGGATAGCCCAGGGGAGGGGCTGGTGGAAAGAGGAAAATAACGGATTTTAACTGTCTGGTGTGTTTTTGAAGAAGAGTGTGATTTGTGGTATGTTTGGGGAAGGAGGGAGATTTGAAGAGCTCTGTGGGAGAGAGAACTGAGAAATTGGGTGTATGAGAGATAGTGAATGAGTTGAAAGAGAGAGAGAGAGAAGCATGATGTGTTGTTTATAAACATTTAGATACAAAACACATTTAAAGCAAGAGTATTACAATAAATGTTTGAAGTTCTGGGTTCCTTAAAACAGTGTCAGAGAGTCTTATTTTGAATCCTGGAATATACACGCTACCAATAATATCATCTTGACCTTAGTGTCAACAGTACCACAGTCTTGGAAAATATAAATCACTGCTGATCCTTACATCTGGGAGAAGGGCAGATTTAGGGAAGGCAGTAAATTGGGAGAGTCCTAAAAGAAGAAGCCAAGAGGGGGACAAGAGTGAGGAAGGGACTTCATTCTCAGAGAGGAGAACTGAGACAGACCTGTTTGTCCTGGCCCTGGCTTGAGTCAGAGATCTCCCTGGTGGTTCAGTTCTGATCACAAAGAGGTGTCAGGCTGGGCAGGCCTTGAGTGCGAGGCTTGGGTGCACCTTTCACACTCGGCGGCACCGAAGGGGAGTGGTTTTTCCATGCACGTTTAACAATCATTAACAAAGCAAATGTGGCAGCTGGGGCTATTTAAATACCTGTCAAGTGGACCAGAGAAGAACCCTCTTTTTTGTGGGCACTGCTGCACGGATCATTGCTGCTTTTGAGACCCACTCCTTTTACCTATCCAGTTAGCTCCTCAGCAATTGGCTGGTTAGGTGCAACTGTTACCACACTAACTAAAATGGCTTCTGAGAAACTGAGATTGCTGCACTGGAGTAACAGGATGTCAACCTGCCTCCTGCACCCACCTATGCATAGTACAAACAGGTATTTCCAGGATGTAGGCATATAAGTGGGAGCACAACAACAGACAGTGCAATGGACTGTAGCGTGAGCATAAAGGAGAAATAGCGTATCAGCCCTCTAAACTATTGAAATGCCTAGCTCAGTCCATATTTTGGTGTTTCTTTTTCTATTTGACCATATTGATCATAAACAAATTGCCTGTCATTGCAAAAACACAACCTACATGACAATTTTATCTTGTTTTCATATGATAAATATTGGATTTGTTTAATATAGGAAGAGTGCATATCCAACTGAAATAAAATATGGAATGGGCATACTTCTGGCATAGCAGTAAGAAAATTTCTTTCTCTTCTTTGATTGCTATAGTTGACTTCCACTAGTGTGAAACATTTATAATAGTTAATTCACCAGTTCAGGTCATAATGCTGCATGGATTCATAGTATCAGGAAAAATGAACAAATATTTCCAAGGACACCTGGACACACTCCATAGCTTTGAGAACATTCAGAACAATTGGCTACTTCTTCTTTTGCCATATTTATGGCTGATTGAGAAGTAGGTTGGATATTACCAAACTCTTGGTTTAGTTTCATTAATCTTCTCTGAAAAAGCCAGGAACTGATTGTCAAAAAGATAATTTTTTACTTTTCTTTAATAAGGGCCAATGTATTTTGTTTGCAATGTTTGGATGCTTGCCCTTTTTCCACTGTGGTGTTAAAAGTCCCTAGCTTGTAGTATTCAAGCAATAAGTTCAGCAGTATTCATGTATACACTAAACAAATCCAGAGAGCTTTTGCTACTCAGTGTAGCTCTCCAAAGTTGGCAACTGGCAGAGGTGGGAATTATGGTTGCATTTGCCTCTGTTAGCAGAGCTGGTTGGGTAGCTGCATATTGTGATTCAGCTCCCTTGAGATAATATGAGAGGCAAATAGTTTGCTTTCTTTGAAACATATTCATACTAAAGCCATTTCCACACTAGGCTGTTATAGCGCTATTATTCCACTTTCAACATCCTATGGAATCCAGGGGTTTGCGCTATAACACTTGGCTCCTCCCTAAACTGCAAACCCCTGGATTCCATAGGATGTTGAAAGTGGAATAATAGGGCTATAATAGTCTAGTGCGGAAATGGCTTAAGCCTGTTTTCTTCTTAAAGTAAGAAATGCAATATTTATTAAAAGGAATGAATAGAGCTACATATAAAGATGATAGAAATCTTAGTTTTAGCTAGCTTGCTAGGCTGAAGAAGGAGGGATCCATGCTTGCTTTTTGCTCTTGGAGCTGAATGAAATCTTCATCTCTTCCAATGATCTAAAGAAACTCAAAAAGAAGCTAGAAAAGTGACATTAGCGTTCCTAAAGGTATTAGTGCAGGTCAGAAGGGTCATCAAAAGTTGAACAGACAAAGGACACTCTAGCAAACCTGGGAGCCTCCCTCTGTATCTACTTCCATCCATGCAAACATATGCATCTTGAGTGGATGCAGAGTTGCATCTCTGCTACCTTCTGCCACTGTCACCACTGCCAGGTACTTCATCTTTCTGATGGGCATTGCTACCACCTCCTTCTTTGCTGACAGAGTGGGGGGTCATGATACAGATAATGCTACCACATGCTTATCTTTTTTGTTGATAAGTCATCTAAAGGTACCAGATCCTGATTGACTGTGGAAAAGGTAAGCAGGGTCAGTCCTGGTTAGTACATGCATGGGAGATCAAACAAATGCCAGAGGAAAGAACTGGGAAAACCACCTCTGAGTATTCCTTGCCTAATAAAATCCAATGAAACTCATGGGTTTGCCATAAGGTGACAATATTGCCTTGTTACTTTTTTTATAAATTCTTGTCTGGAGAGTCTGGAAGATTCTCACCTTGTTCCCTATCTGATCTTGCTGATGGGGCAATTGTCTTTCATGATCTCTGATGTCCTTCTATGATGCTGACCTCCCATAAATGTAACTTAAACCTCAACACTTCATTAACCCCCTGTTTACCAGGAGAGAAACTATCCCCCTTCAGCTATGTTGCCTTGATAATGGGAAGAGCCCATTATCACACACATACCCACACAAAGTATTATGCATGGTGCCATATCTTTTTCCTTTGCAGGCAAACAACGAAAAACACAGGTAGTGCTGTTATATTCTCCTCCTTTTCTCTCTCCTTCTTAAGTGGGGGGTGGTGGACACTTCCACTGGCATATCTTCCTTTAGTGTGTGGGCTGCATGGCGTAATGCAAAGGTGGGCAATTGTGGAAGGCTGGGGGCTGCATTAGTCCCAAGGAGATCTCAGAGAGAGAGTCACACCTGCACTGCACCCTCCATAAAAATAACACTTTCCCCCCACAGAGCTCTTTGGAGGTATGGGGGGGATTTTTGCCACATTTTTGGGCCTCCCAGGCCATTTTAATCCAATCAAGGCCTTTTTAACAAGAGGAACCAAGCAGCAGGCACTACCTGTTCACTTCCTGTTTTAAAGACAGACTTTACCTAAGCCCAAAATAGCTTTGGGAGTGGAATGGCCAACATTGCCCTGCATCTGCAGAGATCATTTTTGAGCAAATTTTCTTTCATTTTTTTGAGCCATGGGGCCATATGTGTCCCATAGGCAGTGTTACCCTGATTTCTGGGGTCCCTTTGGGGGCACCTCACTGTGCTCCATGTGATGGGGAATGGAAACTAGCCAGATCACAAGCAATAGCAATGCGAGAGGCAGGGTAACCTAGCGGGGTCTTTTTAACCAGTTTTTACAGGGTCAGGCCAAGCCAAAAACCAAATGAAAATGTCTAATAAATGATTTTATTGAAGGAACATCTCACGCACCAACGCATTCACTCACTCACACACTCAAGACCTATTAAGACGCAAAAGAGAGGAAACTGGATAGGGGAATATTGAAGAGGTTGTAGCTGGGGTAATACTGCACCTTTTCCTGAAGTCCTTGGTCCGTGAAAAACAGTGGAGAAGTGGAGCTCAGCATGGAGAGAGCTGAGGGGATTACTCAATGGATAGAGAAATGGTCTACTGGGATGACCGGAAGTGATCCAAAGAACTGCTCAAAAACTGGAACTATTTGTAGGGGAAAAAGTACCTGGAGGGCTAATCCTTTCCCGGGGAGAACAATGGGTGTTGCAACAAGAAAGAAGCTCCACAATGGTAACTTCCTTTGTGTGATGAGATTACAAGGCGTTGCCCAAGTCTCAGGATTTTCGGCTGCATTTGGTTGTTGTGTGACTTCATGTAAATGGTCCTCGCCTGATAGGATATTTGCTCAACTTGGGGAAAACATGCTAATCCCCTCAAGTAGGCATCTCGGGGGCTGAGGACCCTTTGTCTTCTGTGGGTTTGCACAGCTTGAGGTCTCCTGGGGCTACGTGATGGGAGATTTTAATGGCCTGACCTGGTTTTCAATTGTTCGACCATTGCTACCTATGTGCCCATCTGGGCGACCTCTCAGGCATATGGAATTATATTTTAATATCAAAATTGTAGACCCCGGGACAGGATTTTCCAGTGGGGTAACAGCTGCACTTTGCCCACCCCTGCCTCAGGTATTGCGAGGGCGTGGACTGCCCATACAATCCATACAGCTACAAAACTGTGAGGTGATATTAAGAGAATTTAGATGCTAAACTTTAAGCAACAGAGTATGTTGTTTTGGCAAAGTGTTATCTTTGAAACTCACATTGCAACAGCAGGCAAATGTCATGGCTTTTCTTTCTGTTAATGTTCGTATTAACACAGAAATGATTGAGATAAAGAATTATGGGAGACATAACTAATTTTTAAAGCCAATCTGTGCACATCTTTATAATGCAACCACTAAGGAGAGCTCCTTATGGTAACAGATTTCCATCTCCTGTGGTATCAAATGGACAGCAAAGGGCCGAGAGAAAAGCTTCTCAGTTTCTAGAGGGATAAAAAAAAAAAAGATACTGAAAGGTATATATGCTCAAAAGAAATTCTACAAAATATTTCCTTTTATGCCTTCAAGGAACAGCTGTTTGAAAGCTTAAGTAATGCTGGAGAAAGTATTCTGACTAATGAATAGATGTCTATGTTTTCCCTTTTCCCTACTGTCATCCATTGAAGTGGCTTTCTGTCTTCATCTAGCCGAAAGAACGGAAATTTGCAAGAGGAGGTAAAAGCTAATTCGTCAGGTTGCTTTGGGCAATTTTTTCCCTCACAGGAGCATGCAACTACATTCATTCATTCATTCATTCATTCATTCATTCATTTATTTATTTATTTATTTATAGCATTTATACCTGCTCTTCAGTTAGAAAGAGGCTATTTTTGGGAGGTGGGGGTGGGGATTTTACTAGTGGTGTCAAAATGGAGTTAGAACTCTTCTAATGTATCCCTGGAAAGCAGGTACAAGACCTGTGTAAATAAAACCTGTGGCACTTTGTTATGGATTATTGATATAGGCTAGAACTGAAGTTGAATTAATCCTAAATTATTCTAACTTTTCAGTGCACAGACTTACATCAGCAACATTCTCTTGAAAGACCTGTTTGTAGATACAGAGAGGGCAGATTCTTACCATTTTTGTGTAGGGGTTGTAACACTTGATTATCACACACCGAGGCATTCATTTAAAATTATCCCCATTGTAGCTGTTCGTTATCAAGACTTCTTCCTGGTATGGCAAGTTCTGCTGTTTACGAACAGGAGTGATTCAGGAAAATACTCATTCACGAGAAAATGAAGTGGTACAATCCTTGTGCAGGGATTGTGCCACATAAAAAAGCCCATAAAAGCTGGGCCCAAGAGAGGTACTATAAAAGCATTTTCAATTTCCCCTCTCAATAAATAGATGACTACATAGTATATCGTGCTACTGCCCTGTCTTCCACACTGTTGATTTCTGAGCAGTATGAAACCATGAGATTTTATAGATGGAGCAATAAAACCTAAGAATTTGTAACTGAGCTCAGATAGATACTGTTGGGGGTTGTGGATTAGGAACAGCATGAGACCTGTTAACCCCCTGCTTTTATATGGTATAAAATTATGCTATGCAGTTTTAAAGAATTTTGTGTGGAATGACCAGCACAAAAATACTGGTGGTTTGTCATTTTTAAATGTGGGTGGCTGTCTCAGTTTCTTGTTCTCATTGTTCCATATTTTGAATTCATCATTCTGTGTATGCACACATGTGTGTCTGCATGGACCCTACATACTCATGCCCATATGTAACATTCCTAATGGACTAGCTCACAGAAGATTATACTACTGGGCAGTATCCAGGGCTGGATTTCTTCTGGCAAAACACAGCAGAACTGGGAGGTAGCCTCATTTGAGTTATGCAGACCCAAAACTGGATCTGGAGGGCTGGAAAATCCTCTAGAGCTAGTTTTTGGGAGATACAGAGGGCTTTGGGGAAAGGGAAGGGAAAGCCAGTTTTAAAAGTGTGACTCTATCCCACTACATTTTGTCATTCTAATTGGAAATTTGGTGGTCTATTTATCTGTAGATTAAAAAAAAAACTTTCTGTTTTTTTTTATCTAGGGATAAACATTTTGCAATAAGTATCAAATGTCTGAAGGGTGTTCTGTTATTTGAAAGTAATTTGAAACTATAACAGGCATTTTAACTGTATTGATCTGTAATGATTGTCAGGATCTGACTTTTTTTTTTAAATAATTGACAAGTTCATGAAACACCAACTTCAATTAGTAGTTTGCCAACAATGTCATAAGATCCTTATACTGGAAGTCTGCCACTGTTCTGAACAGTAGCAGGTATTTAGAACAATAAATAGTCCCATTTGCTTGCCCATAATTGTGTTTGAAATAATTATATTCATTTATAATAATTTCATTTTTCATTAAAAAAAACCCCTCTAATATTTTGAACTGTAAGTATTCCAGAGAGTAAGAGTTATGATGAGAGCCAGTGAGATGTAGTGGTCTGAATGTTGGACTAGACCGTGGAGACTAGGTTGAATTCCTTGCTTGGCCATGGAAAGCCACTTGCTGACCTAAGGTGTATCATATACTCTCAGCCCCAGAATACATTGTGAGAGGTTTGCCTTTGGGTCATCATAAGTCAGAAATGACTTGAAGGCACACAACAATAACAGTAAGAATTAGGACACAAGAATTATTCTCTTACAGCATGTATTCTGAAGATTCTGCCATCATCAGACCAGGAGCAACAGTCTTCATGTAGTCTGGATTCCAAGAAGGTGCCTCTGTGATATCTTTCTGTTTTCCTTTTAATAAATGCTTTAAACATGTGATGAAAGAAATGAGAAGGAAATTTGGCATTTAATTAGCTTTCTATAACAAAGATTCCCTGGTAGTAGCTAGTTCTCAGCGCTGCTGTGGTACCCTACCTTGGAGATCTCATTGGAGTCCTCACTGATTTCATTCCAGTGCCACATAAAAACATGGCTCGTTATTAAAGCCTTTGGGGTATAATGATTTATCCAATTCATGTACCTGGTTTTACATTCTCTTCACTTGTTTCAAATTTTTATATAGTTTAATTTGTTTTTAGATATTTTAAATTGACTTTTACTGTTTTAATATTTTAACATTTTGAATTGTTTAAATTCATAGTATTCTACAGCACCCTTCGATCTTTTAATGTAGGACAGGATATAAATATCTTCATAAAATAAGTAAAGGTAAATATTTCAATTGATATAAAGTTGTCTGAGATGGATAGAGGGTCCTTGTTTAGCCCATGTCTGTTGAGCCAGTTAGTTTAAAACAGAATATTTCAATTCACCTTGAAGCAATTGAACACTTATATGCATAGATCCATTTGGACATAACCTGTCATTTCATCTTTGACAATCCACCGCATCTGTTACCCCATATATATCAAGAAATGTTGATTGTTTAGCAAGCATCATAAGTCCATAGGAACAAAATACACAGTTCTTCCTCTTAGAGAGAATGAAATGACAGGTTATGTCCAAATGGATCTATGCATACAAGTGTTCAATTGCTTCAAGGTGAATTGAAATATTCTGTTTTAAACTAACTGGCTCATACGTAATTCCAACAGCATCTGAGATCAAATTAAGAAAGAAGTAAGGTACAGATAAAGAATTCTTAGTTATGTTCCAAATCTCACTTTAAAAACAATTACTTGGAATCACGAAATTTTATGTTCCCAAAGTCTTACTAGCGTCAAGTACCACATTGGGACTATCCATGATTGTATATTAGTGAAGAGTTGTAGAAAATTATTTAAAATTATTCTTCGTAAGTGTGTTTAATGTACATTATTTTTATCTTAAGCTCAAAATCAATTTACTGAAAACTATATAATTTAATGAATTTTCTATCTGTGCTAGGGTGCAGCTCACATTAATGGGACTTCTCTGACTTCACAGAAGTTAAGTTCTTTAGAAGCTTTTAAGCTACTGCTTGTTGTAGATTTACCAACACACAAAACCTGATACTACTTTTACATTTCTCTTATCTTGGCAAAAGTACTTTCAAGAGGCATTTTCCTTTCACTGCAGTTGTTCATTAGTAATAAAATATTGTGAGTTGTGATTTGTTGTCAGTTTAGTGGAGCCAGTGGAAAAACAGTGGATTGTTGGTCTTTTTATCATGTAGAGGCTTTTAGAGGAAAGTAATTAAATACTGTGGAAGCTAGAAGCAACAGCACAAATACCTAGTGTTTGTAGGACTTTTTTTCCCCAAAAGGGAGGGTGAAAACATTACCAATCAGTTAAATGACCCTTTTGATACTATGGCCCTTTTTGCATGGCCTCTGAAATTCGCATTAGCCATGGTTTGCTCCCCCTGGAGGTGCCGCCTTACTGCAGGATGTTCTCACCAATCAAGTGCTATCCCGGCTGCAGACAGGGCTAATCCTGCTGTTTTTCATTTTTGGGAGAAACCCAAAAATAACCAGCCTTTCCTGCAGCAATTGTGGGAGCTGCAGCCATACGGAGCCTCTATCCGGCATCCTTCTGGGAACGACCCGGGAGTGGGCAAGGTGTGGGCAATTGCTGCCCATCCCTCACTCAGGATCTCCCAGGGGAAGCTGCATCCAGCAGAAGGCTGGCCGCTGACCTTGTTGCACCGGCAAACACTTGAGGACATGTTGCCTAGGAAGGCTACTTTGGGAGTGATGTCGCCGCGAATGCCTGCGATGACATCCAGCCCCCAGGGTCTGTCCAACTTACAATTTTTTTAAAAAAAGAACTTAGCTCCACCATTAGCACGTAAGCATGGTAGCGTGGTAGCACCTATCTATCATGCTAACGTTAGCACATTAGCCAACAAAAAAAAAGAAAGAAAGAAAAAGGCTGGTTTAGGTAGCAGCAGAGGAGGATAGGATGAAAATTGGCCCTCTGCAGTGACTGTCCATCCAAGCCAGATTCAAATTTATTTTGCTTGTGTAGAAAGTGTAATGGGAACAAGCAATGTGCCAGCCAGCATGGGTGACATAGACAAGTCTGCAGCTGGATTCGGTGGATTGTTTTTGCTGTGCTTCCTACAAGTATATAGCCTGACACTGGCAAATTGGTATATCCTGGACCTCCTGAAAAGAATGCATAGCACACTCATTGCCACCACAAGTCTAACATTGGAGACCCTACACATATCATTTGGACTTGAGGATGAGCCTACTGATTCATCTGGCAGCAGAGAAGGATTGAATAAAAGCTATTTGAAACAGTAGAAAATCAGCAAGCCAGAGACAGATAGCTGGCAGGACCTAAAGACAAGATTGAGGAACTATGTCCAATATCAGCAGATGGGCACAGCCTACTCCTACCTAGACCTCTAGAATATGACAGACTCTCAACTTATTGTGAGATTATGCAGAGTTGATCCCTCAAGGTGGAATGCTAAAGCAGCAAATCTACCCTGATAGTACCAGCAGCAATTCTGGACTTGTGGAAATGGATAGTGTACATCAGTGGTCCTTTATCTTTTTTTTTTTTTTTAACATATATAATTTTATTAAGTTTCGCAAATAAAAAAAACACCATCTCAAATTGTACTTTTACATGTAATGTAAATCCACTCTGATATAGTTTTCATTTTCTGGATATCTACTCACATATAAAAATTATGCCTCACAATTCTATGTTCATCTTACATGCTTGATCTTGCATTTCTCTAATCAACTCCTGTTATGTTACAGTTATTCCTCTTTAATTTCAACCATAATTCAGACATTTTCACTTGGCAGTTCCCAGCAATTACCCATTACAATTTGCCATTCTGCTTTTATCTGATCATCCGATTTCCCCTTTAATCTTTGTGAAACCATATCCGCATTTCTATTCTTAAGAAATGTCCCCCACCATTGTTCAATTGTGGGTATTTGCTGAGACTTCCACAATTTGGCATATTCAATTCGAGCTGTCGTTATCATGTACAATATTAATCTCCAATGCCTCTTAATGTTAGTATTCTCAAGAACATTCGTCATGTTTAACAAATAAAATTCAGTTTTTTTTGCAAATTGAACCTTCAGTATTTCACACATCTTTTTATGTATTTCACTCCAATATTTCTTTGCCTTGGGACATGACCACCACATATGAAATATTGTTCCCACCTCTTTCTGACATTTCCAACACATTCCTGTACCTGTATTGTGAATCTTTTTTAACTGGTCTGGTGTCAAGTACCATCTATGAAACATTTTAAAATAGTTCTCTTTGAGATTCTGAGCCATTGTAAATTTTTGTGTCCCTTTCCAGCTCTGTTCCCATTCATCTAATTGAATTGAATGCCCAATATTCTGTGCCCACAAAATTGTTGCAGATTTCACAGTCTCCTCCTGTCTCTCCTGTGAAAAATTGGAACAGGAAGGATTGCCATTAAGTTGGTTTCCGACAGGCAGCTAAATGAGAGATTCCAGATGGACTTGAAGACTTATGGAATAGAATCCAAAGAAAGGACAGGAGTGATTAAATGGATCTTTGACAATCCACCGCATCTGTTAGCCCATATATATCAAGAAATGTTGATTGTCAAAGATCCATTTAATCACTCCTGTCCTTTCTTTGGATTCTATTCCATAAGTCTTCAAGTCCACCTGGAATCTCTCATTTAGCTGCCTGTACGGAAACCAACTTAATGGCAATCCTTCTTGTTCCAATTTTTCTCTTGATTTGATCTTATACGTATTTGTCATTGTTTTCTCTAATATAATCTCAGCCATTTCTCTGTTTTCTTCCATCTTCCAAAGAAAACTTCTTGAGAGGATACCCACATGGGTAGCTGCCTTATGTTTTTGCTCTTATATTCATTCCATATCTTCAGAAGCAATTTTCTGATATAATGATGCAAAAAATCTTTGTCAATTTTTGCTTTATCATAAAACATATAGGCATGCCATCCCATCCTCAGGTCTGCTCTCTCCAGTGCAAGCATTCTTGTATCTTGTAACAAGCCATGTGAATGCCGCAGCTTTGTAACATAATTGAAAATCCGGTACTCCCATTCCTCCTTGAAGTATTTGATCTGTCATAATATTCCATTTAATTCTTGGTTTTTTTCCCCTTGCCATATCAATTTGGTCAGGTCTTTTTTCCACTGTATGAAAGGTTTACTGTTTGTTATTATGGGGAGATTCTGAAACAAAAAATTCATCTTTGGAAGAACATTCATTTTGATAGTCGCTATTCTCCCCAACATAGACAGTTTCATGGAGGTCCACCTTTCCAAATCTTTAATTATCTCTTTCCATTTTTTCTCATAATTATTTTGAAACAGCTCATTATTCCTTTTTGCTATCCAGACACCTAGATATTTTGCTTTTTGTACTTTATTAAATCTAGTTGCAATTGCTAATTCCTTCTCCTTGTCTGTCATGTTTTTCATTAGCAAAGCTGTTTTTTCTTTATTTACCTTGAATCCTGAAAATTCTCCATATTTTTGTATTATTCCAATAAGATTTTGTATGCTTCTCTTAGGATCTTCAAGAAACAGAACCAAATCATCAGCAAAAGCTTTAAGTTTATATTGATAATTCTTGATTTGGACTCCTCTTATAGCATTATCTTCTCTTATGTTGCTATTTAATATCTCCATTGTCAATATGAATAACAAAGGGGACATCCCTGTCTTGTTCCTCTGTTCAATTCAATCTGCTTAGTTCTATCTCTGTTAATAACCAATCGAGCTCTTTGTTGGCTATATATTGCTTCAATCCATGAAAGGAATCTATCTCCAGCTTGCATTTGCTTCATTACTGTTTTCAAAAACGGCCAGCTGATCATATCAAAAGCCTTCTCTGCATCAACAAATATCATGGCCATTTTCTTCTCATTATGTTTTTTGTAATATTCAATTATATTCAATACTGTTCTTATATTATTTCTTAAATATCTTTTTGGTATAAAACCATTCTGATCTTCATGAATAAGCTCAGCCAAAATCTTTTTAAGTCTCGTTGCAAGGATTGAAGCAAAAATCTTATAGTCTATATTCAAAAGTGAGATTGGTCTATAATTTTTGACATCTGTTAAATCTCTGCCTTCTTTAGGAATTAGCACCACATTTGCCTCTCTCCAGGTGTCCGGTACTCCTTCTTTTATAATCTCATTTATAGTACTCTGCAATGGAATTGAAATCTCATGTTGTAGAGTCTTGTAATATCTTGCCGTAAAGCCATCTGGACCCAGAGCTTTATCATTCTTAAGGTTCTTAATCGCTTCCATTACTTCCATCATAGAAACTGATTTATTCAGGATCAATCTGTGATCTTCATTAAATCTTAATTTATTTGTTCTATCCAAGTATTCTTCCAGTTCCTGTTGTTTTTTCACTTTAGAAATCTTGCTCATCAGTTTCTCATAATACTTATAAAATGCCTGCTTTATTCCTTCATGTTTAGTAATTCTCTCTTCTCCAGTCTTTATCTCTGATATAATATTCTTAGTCCATCATCTCCGCAACAGATTGGAGAGAAGCTTTGAGGGTTTATTTGCTTGCTCAAAAAAAAATTATGTCTTTTTCTCCGTACTTGTTGTTCTATTTCTTTCAAGTTAAGTTGATTCAGTTCAGCTTGGCAAACTTTCATCTGTAGTCTAATTTTCTCATCAAAAGGACATTTCCTCATCCGTTTCTCAACTTCTTTCATTTTGTCCAATATTTGCTGCTCAGCATTTCTCCCTTTTCCCCAATTTCTGCAGACCATCTGATACAGTTGCCTCGCATCACTGCTTTACTTGCATCCCAAATAGTCCTCATCGTCAAGTCCGGTATCATATTTTCACTGAAATAGTTAATCAACTTCTTCTTCGCTTCATTTATGTATTTCTCTTTATTAAAGATCTCATCATTTAATCTCCATGTCCTTTCCCTTTCCTTAATCTTCATCTTAAGAAGCAATGGATTGTGATCTGAACATAAATTCGGAAAAATGTCTATATCTGTAGCCTTCAACAATAATGCTTTAGATACCAGCATCATATCAATTCTGGACATTGATTTATGTCTGTCTGAAAAAAAAGTGTATCCTTCTTATTGTCTATTTTTATACCTCCATACATTGAAGAGGTTCAAATCGTCCATCATGTTAAAGAAGCTCTTAGGTAATTTTCCATTGTTTCAGGGGATCAATTTCTGCACCGATCTATCTAATTTTGGATTGACAACTCCATTAAAGTCCCCCAGCACAGCAATGTTCAAATTGCCAGTGTCAATCATATATTTCTGTATCTCCTCATGTACTTTAGGAAAAAATTCACCCTTTGCCCCATTGGGTGCGTAGATTCTGACTATCAATATCTTATCTTGTTTAGTTGTAACTTCTACACCTAGGTATCAACCATTGCTGTCCTGGAAGACCTGATGGGCTCCATACCTTGCATTCACATATATTATCACTCCCCGCTTCTTTGTATCAATGGTTGCTGCGTAGCAGCTACCTAATTTCGGGTTACGAAGGTATCAGTGGTCCTTTATCTTTAAATAGTTTGTTTGATTGGGGACTTCGCAGGTCTGTGAAGCCCTCACAGGGGGTCTGTAAAGCCCTGTTTCTGGACATCAACAGCAGCAACAGCAACAGGGACGTAGCAGTGGGGGGGTTGTGGGTGCTGAAACTGCTCACTTGTTTGCAAACGAGGGAGCAATTTGGGTGTGTGTGCACATACCCCCACAACTGCATCCCTGACAAAAGGAACATGGAAGCAGGCATGTGTGCACACTCAAATTATGACTCCAGAGACTAGGGTCTGAATCCTCCACTCTGCCATGGAAACCCTCTGTGTTACCTCAGGCAACTCACATTCAGTCTCAGAGAAAGGCAAAGGCAACAAATTTTGTTAAGAAAACCCTCATGATACATTTGCTTCAGGGTTGCCATAAGTCAGTTTTCAAAGAGGAGAGACACGATGGCTAGAAAGAACCTCTCCCTCTCCGCAGCACTTTGTTGTTGTGTGCCTTCAAGTCACTTCTGACTTAGAGCAACTCTAAGGTTAACCTATCACAGTTTTTTTTGTTTTTGGTCTGATTTGTTCAGAAGGGGCTTGCCTTTCCCTTCCTTGGAGGCTGAGAGAATGGGGTTTGCCCAAGGTCACCCACTGCCTGAGTAGGGATTTGAATCCTACTTTCCAGAAGCATTTAATAAATAAATAAATTTTTGAAAATTTAAATATTTGGATATTTAAATCTAAATTTAAATTTTTAAATCTTGAGTTAAATCTCTGGGTTACCAACAAAAGACTATATTTGCAGGAGGTACCCAGTAAAGAAAATGTTAAGAACCACTGGTGTACATCATTATATTGTTAGTCCCCCCATGGCTCCAATGGTGATTAGGGATCCTGGTCCAGCTCCCTGAACTTGTGAAATTGGAACTTCTTCAATGCTACCTTTTCCTGTTTGCCACAGATATGTACTACTGAATATATAGCATGGCAGACATTGCTGGAGGTGAGACATAAGATGGGCTATGTTCTATATTTGAGAAAGTTAATGTGGTAGAATGATACCCCTCTCTTTATCTGCAGCAAAAGTACTGCCAACTCTGTGCGTGCCATTTCTCAAAGGCACGCACAGTCTCCCTAGATATTTAAGAGGCAACTTGTGCTGGGAATTACAAATTATTCTGATAATGAGTGATTGCATGGTTGCATGAGCTGGAAATGGCACATAACATGAACATAAATTTGTCATAATCAAAGGCACATTTGAAGTGGGAGTGTAGCATGTTATAGTCATCTAAACGCCAGTGAAATTGTGATTTCCTGTCCGATTCAGCAAGCAGAGTGTCAGTGCTGAGGGCCCAAATCATGCCTACTGTAGTGTCAAGGACATGCAGTCAAGCAAGTGTAGAGCCAGATCAATGGCATTATTGACTGATGTCCCTTTAAAAAGGTAAATTATGCATGGATCTAAATTCCTCTGGAGTCATCTTTGGGATGACATGAAGTAAGGACAATCTGACTGCAAGCAATGGGGACTGAATAAAAAAACTCTCTTCTTGGAGTTCTTTAGCTAATTTTTCCCTAATAATTTCCTTCATCCTTAAATAGTTTGGAACATGGGTCATAATAACAGGACATGAACCTGAATGCAGCACCTTGAAAGCTAATGTTAAACCCTATTCAGAATGTGTTTGGATGGTACCCTTATGGTAAAGTGCCAACCAACCTCCTAAGGCTAGGGCATGAATGGTGCTGCAGCTGGGCAGGCCTGGTTGGTGCCAACCAATCGCAGCTCAAGAAATACTGTAAAGGTGGGACTGATGGGAGAAAGGGTACAAAATTGAGGCTTGTCTTTAATAGAAGGCAGATAGGGGAAAGATGGCTTGTGGGCTGGGGCCTTTGCCTTGAAATATAAAGGTAATTTGCCTTAGAAGACTGCATGTTGTATGTGAATATTGAAAATAAGCCAATATAAAATCATACCTCAGAAACTCTGCTAGAGTCTTATGTTTGAATTGCATATTCTATTGCACCCACAACAAGTAACTGTAGCCTGTTAGCTGGACTACTTCCTCCTCTTCCTCCCTCTTGTATTTTTCCCAATGTGGGACTAAGATGCTTAAAAAAGTTAAAATAGATATAGCTAAAAAAAATTCATAAAATTTAAAAATGTAATTAAACTATCAATAAAATGAAAAGCAGTTAAACATGGTAAACAAACAGTAAATAAAAAAATCTCCTGAGCAATCATACCTCAAAGGTCTGCTGAACCAACCAGGTCTTCATCTACTCAGCGAAGAATAGCAAGGACAGTACTGGTCTAATCTCTCTAGGAAGAGTATTCCAGAACTTAGAACAGCCATCAAGAAGGCACTCTCCCATGTCCCCACCACACGTACCTCCGAGGGTGGTCAAAAAGAAAGAAAGGCCTCTCTGGAAGATCTTATAACACAGACAGATTCATATGGAGAGATATGGTGCTCCAGATAACCTGGATCTGAACTGTATAGAGCTTTGTAGGTTATAATTAACACTTTGAATTGTGCCTAGAAACAGAACTGTTGAATTTTCAGAATTCAAACTTTGGGCCTTTCCGCACTACACGGTTATAGTGCTATTATTCCACTTTCAACATCCTGTGGAATTCTGGGGTTTGTAGTTTACTGAGGCCAAAGAGCTTTCTGGCTGAGAATTCTAAATGCCCCTCCTTAAACTGCAAACCCCAGGACTCCATAGGATGTTGAAAGTGGAATATTGGCACTATGACAATGTAGTGCGGAAATGGCCTTAGAATTTCCCAGGTTTTGTTTTCATTTTGCTAATATAGCAAGAATTTTCCATAATTTGGACTGTATCCAAACAATCCAGTTAATCAGTTTGCACCTGCTTGCTCATCTTTCAGTGACACTGTATCCAATGTTTTCTTACATGAGTGAAAGAGGTGTTATAGGACAGATGCTACAGGCTAGACCTTTTATATTGCCTTCATTCTCTTCATATGATCAGCTGGGAATTTTGAGGAAGAAATCTCTCAGTAATGTACACATACATGTATGAATCAGTCCTTGATTGTACTTCCGTTTCCTGAAAAGTGGAGGAAAGAGCAGTCTTGAAAGGTAATAAGAAGAATTAAACAAACACAGTTGAATTGTTAAACAATTAGGTACATAGAAAGTGCTGTACAGCAGTCTTTTCCAACCTGCTGCCCTCTAGATACTTTGGATCTCAACTCTCATAATCCCTCACCACTTACCATGTTAGCTGTATGGAGTTGTAATGTTAAACGCCAGGAGGTCATTAGGTTGCTGATGCCTGCTGTTAAACACTCAGATTATTGCTTTAATTAAACATGTTAAAGAGAGATTTACGGTTTGGGGTGGGAAAAATATCTGCTTGAATAAATAAAATATGGTAGGACTATGTGCTTTCCTATTTGGTGATCATCTGTGATTTACAAAATTTGGGTAAAATGTTAACATAAACAAACAATGTGTGCTTTAGCCCTGTGGCATAATGAATGGAGAACAGACTGAGATAAACTTTCTTCAGATTTTAGCCTTACTGTTGTTTTGAAGTTGCATGAAATTGCATTAAAAAACCAAAACTTTAATGGGGCGGAACCCTGGCAAATCATAATAAGGGAAATGCTGTTTAATTTCACACACTTTTAAATTGTATATTGAATGTTGTATGGAGTTTATGCTCTTTGAATTTCACTTAAATCTGTTGAGGGTTATAAAGGATGCTGCATTTTCAGTTGCCGTTTGAAAACTGAATAATGATTTATTCAACGAGGCACTTTGCAAAGATGGTTTCTAATTTATTTAATTTTTTTTTAAGGAATATGCTTTCTGGTGCTGAAAAAGAAGGACCTGTATTTGCTGCTTTTCTTGACAAATGCTGATGTTGTAAATTATACAGCTGTTCTTCCTCTGTATGGATTTTGCAGTACCAAGAGCAATTTATGGGTCCAAAGTGCAGCTGCTGAAAGTCATTTATTCTCAGTTCTTGTATTAAATCCATCATATACAAACACATTAACATTCGGTGCAGAATTCAAGGGCTTAATACATTTTTCTCCTTCATGGTCTTGCAGCCTGTAAATATTTGCTGGTTACACAAAGCACTTTTTAAAAAAAAAACAACTTCCAGTCTAATAAGCTCATATTTAAAGAGGAGCTCTATTTTTTGTGTTTTTCTTGAGCTAAATATTTAGCTAAATATTTTAGGCTTTTACATTTAATGCTGTGATTTATCATTAAAAAATTTAGTTCACTGTCAAAATAAATGCAATACAATGCAATGTTAGGATAAACTGGAGTTGGGCTGACATGATTGAATTCTACTGCATGTTACTTAGACATTATGTTCAGGTTTGTTGAGTGAAATATCTTTCTGCATGTGTCACTTTGCCTTGAGAAGATAGGCTTCAGTAATGACTGCTTTTGTTCACGTTAGCCAGCTTCTGGTGATCAAAATAAATGCTCAGGGTTTGCCCTACCATTAGGCTGAATAAGGCAGTTGCTACAGATAGCAGGTGTTAATGGGATGGCAGTGGCTGCAGTCCCTCAACCAATCTTCTTCAGTCTCCTGGCCACATTACATGTTTGTTTTGCAACACTTTAACTTTGCTTTGCTCTAGGGTGGTAGGCTTCAGTGTCCTATTGCCATACTGCAGTAAAATTCAGTTGCCAGTCCAATTTGCTTGTGTGCATGGTACGTGTGTGTATGAGTGTAAGAGAAAGAGAGAGAGAATGTATATTATCTTGACCTTTGCCTGAGATGGGAAAACATCTTGGGCTAATGTCTGAAAAAGACAGAAAGTCCACATATATAAGCCCCTTGCTTAACTTATTCCTTTCTGTGCTAGGAAGCTTCAGATCTGGGGGGTGGGAGGCTTCTAGGCAGCAGCCTCTGCAGAACTGGAAATGCTGATAAGGCTGTGCTCTCAGTTAAGGAAAGCTTATGAACAGTTGTAGCTGAATTCAAATGGAAACCTCTGTAGTGGGTATGTGCCTATAAATGGAAATCTAGTACAATAGGGATCTTAATATTGTGTTTACAATACTGTATACTACATGAAGAATTTTAATACAGAAACTCCCTGGTATCTGCTAGATCAGTATTCACAGTTTCACTTATCGCTCCAAGGCCATGGCTACTGCCAATGGCTGGGGTTCATGATCTATGAAGCTGGGCTGAGAGAGGTGCACAGTGAAGCTCAGCTGGGCTTTCCACTCCTCTCTTGGCTGAGGAGGGAGTCTCCTTTTGTCCTTGGCCAAGAGAGTGTATGGTGAGGCACAGCGAGGCCCCCTGCATCTGTCTTGGCTGAGGTGGAAGTTTCCTTCCCTTTCTGGCTAAGAGAGATGCATGGCTCCTCCTATGCCTCTCTTGGCCAAAGAAGGAGATACAAACATGGGACGCCTAGTTTTGCAAAAGCACATCCCTCTCTCAGCCAAGGAAGGAGACTCCTTTCTCATCTGAGAAAAATACACAGCTCGAAGCAGCCAGGCTTCCCACAGGATTTGTTTCCCAGGAAGGGGCTGCTCACCAGCTCCCACCAGAAAGGAAGGAGGAGCCAGGCAGTGGAGCTGCCTTCCTCCCTCACTGCCTCACCCAGCCTGTGGATCAAAATACAGCATTTTGTGTTAACCATGTTTTTCACCATCCATATTAACTCTGGGAATGTATCGCTCATGGATATGAGAGACATATTTCATTTTCCATCTAATGTCAATTAGTGTGGGAACTGGGGAAGGGAATATGCAAATCTTTACCAATTATTTTCCCTCTTATACAGTATACTACTTTACAAAGACTTCACTGCCACATATAATTTAATCCAGGAATTGGAATTGTGTGGCTCTCCAGATATGATTGGACTGCAGCTCCCAGCATTCCTCAACATTGGCTATGTTGGCAGAGGCTGCTGGGACTTGCAATCCAAAAAACTACATGATTCCCATTCATGTCTTAATCTTTAATTTTATTTTGTCATTCCTGTGCATGATTTTGGTAGCTGAGCATAAGGATAGGACGAACAAAGAGATTTAGTCAATATTAAATAAATATTTTAGCCGGTTTTATTACGATGATGACAATAAATGAAGACATTGAGGTGGGCTGACATACACAATCTCCACTCTCTCCTCATTTTCATGTGCTCAGTTCAAATTCTTGAAAGGGCGGTTTAAACTGACGTTTAAAAAGAACCATGGATGATATGGTTTTATATCAAAAAGCAATTTCTAACATGCCTTCACACTTTAGCAATCTACGTCCAATCTATGGGTCCAATCTATGCAGGGTTCAATCTAGCCCAGTGTTGACACATGACATTATCTGATTTCTGAATCAAACCCTCATTTCTTCTGGCTTCCACAGATTAAACCCAGGATAAAAAGGGTTACTCTGATGGTTTCCCTGTAGCCCAGAAGTACATGGGGAGGGGGCAGGGGGTATGTTGATGTTTTAATTTTCTCATGGGAGCCACTATTCCCCCCCAGCCTGGAGCATGTGGACATAAGTACCAAAACTTAGTATTTGAGAGCCAGCGTGGTATAATGGTTTGAGTGTTGGACTGTGACTCTGGAGACCAGAATTCAAATCTCCACTTGGCCATGGAAACCCCACTTGGGTGACCTTAGACAAGCCACACTGTCTCAGACTCAGAGGAGAGCAAAGGCAAGCCCTCTGTCAACAAATTTTGCCAAGAAAACCCCATGATAGGTTCACCTTAGGGTCACTGTAAGTTTGAAATTACTTGAAGGCAAACAACAACAACAACCACAACACATAGTAGTTGCCTCAGAATGATGTGTGTGTGTTTGTGTGGTGGTCGAGTGGGTGGAAGGAGCAGAGGGAAGTTTGTTACCGAGCAAGAACAAATGAGGAGCAGGTACAAAGGTGCTGCTCCTCATCCAAAGGGATGACGAACTGGCTGTCTTGGGAGGAGATCCTTTGCAGTTGTTGCTTTAGACATTATAATCTTATATGTTTCAATCTGGAATTGACTTAGGTGGGATTTACAGTTCTAGTGAGCTAGACTCCTAGTCTTCTATTTTCCTAGAGGACTTCATTCCAGTTGCTTCCCACACCCAGAGTTTCAGTGGTGGGTCAGGGCCAGGGAGTCTCAATAGGCTTCCTCATACTATTCAGTGGCTGGGGAAGGAAGAAGACCCCCCCCACTTTTCTTGCCAAAGTGAAAGGAGAACTGGACAGTGAGCCTTTGCCTGGAAGTAAATCCCACTGATTTTGGTGGGACTTACTTCCAAGTAGATACATATAGGATTATGCTGCGTAAAGCAAAGGTAATGAGGAGTGCAGGGACATAAGGCAGAGAGAAGATGGTATTTAAAATACAAGTGAACATGTTACAAATCAATAATTTGACAAGATATTTACATCTGCACATACATAAGCATGAATATAAATAATATTTCCTGGAAAAGTGCACATGCACACATGCCAGGGATGTTTGCAGCCAAGACAATACTGGATTTCATGCTAGTAAGAGACCCACATGTACACTTCAGGCATGCCACCTTGTTTTGTGTGCCTTCAAGTAGCCTTTGACTTATGGTGACCCTAAGGTGAACCTGTCATGGGGCTTTTTTTGGCAAGATTTTTCAGAGGGAGCTTGTCTTTGCTTCCTTCCGAGGCTGAGAGAGTGACTTGCCTAAGGTCACCCAAAGGATTTCCATAGCTGAGCGAGGATTTAAATCCTGGTCTCCAAAGTCGTAATCCAATGTTCAAATCACTACACCATGCCTTCTTACTCCAATTTTATGTGTGTGCCTTAAAAGGCCAGTTCAGAATTGGACTAAAAATGCTAGTGTGGCACTAGTGGAACTGGAGTAAAAATAAACTGAACATATTGGGTAGAGGCTCAGAACATGTTGTCATACAGATTCTACCAAGGATCGGTACGTGCAGGAAAGAGGTAATATTTTCAATAGCTGGGATCAATGGCATCATGGATCAAGTATAGCTACAACCCCAGTGCTGCCATCTTCTTTTTGTTCTAAAGGAAAGAGATTATGTTTTCTCCTGTAAGGACAAGTAGAGATATTGGAGAATGAGAGTCATGACTGGGGAGATATTGCAGACTATCTTTTATCCCTGACATTGCATGGATACTGACAGTTTTTGCCTCGTGGTATTTTGGAGCAAAATGCTTTCATATTGCTATGCATTGAGAGAGGTCCTGAAGTGCATGTAATATGTCCCTGCATAGATTTAGTACACCTTCTTCCGCAGGCATCTTGTACAGTGCAAGCCTGTCTTTCACATTCCTGGTTTACCAGCCATAATAGTGGTGATTTGGATAGATGTAAATCTTCACTTTTGCATACAAGGATGAATAATTTTTGAATTTTTCTCCCATTTTGCAAGATTACAAGGCTGTTTACTCATTTTTGGTGATCTTGTTAATTTCAGGACTTTTTCTTCTTAAATCACTTTTCTGCAAAGAAAATGTTTCCAGGAATTCCCCAAATCCAAAAAGTATTGGTAAACAAGTAACTCTCATGGTGGTTGAGTGTGTGTTGAGGCACCCTTTATCATCAAGGACTAGCAGATTTACTACAGATCTTTACATTCCAAATCTGAAATACCAAGACCAAGAAAAGAAGAAGGGCAGGGAAAAATCTGCTTAAATTAACCTTGTGTCATGTAGACACTTTCACAGACCTGAACGTGTTTTATTTTGAGAATCCTCTCTTGGCTACTTTGAGAGCTGTGGAGACAATACAGTGGGATGATGGTGGTAATTCTAAATATTGCTATCATCATTGTCTTCATCATCATCATCACCATCTTAAAAACTATCTGTCCTGTGTTTATGTTTGTGTGCATTCTTGACAATTTGTCATGGATCTAGGTCAGATACTTAGATCAGCTATTTGAACTAAAATGTGTCCAAGAAAGGAAAGCTTTTGTATGGGAAGAATCTAAATGATTTATTGCAGGATAATTCAACAGGCTATCAAAAACACTGACGTGAACAAATATAAAGAAAACCAATTGCTTAAGTGGCTATCATTTGGGGTTTTTCCCCCCACTAGACATATCTGAGAACAAGCCAAAACACATACATTGAAATTAAAGGACCCGGTGTGATGAAAAAGTGAAAACTATGATGGATGATATATTCCTATCCAACCTCTGTAATGTAGAACTGATGTCCATATAGGTAGGCAGCAAGTGGTGTGTGCATCGGGAAATGAAAAATTCAGAGTGGTAATACTTCACCAACTGAAGCATGGAACCTCAGGGGCCATTAGCACATTTTGAGAGGGTGCTGGGAGTTTACGCAGAGTGAACTTGGGACGAACATTTTTGGCAGTGAAATTCAAAACCTTAATGTAGTTAAAAGTGAACAAAGTTCTACAGAATACCTTTTAACATCCTCAGGTTCTAGAACAGTCAGATTTTCATTATCTCATCACCCCCTTGATGATGTATTTAAGAAACAAACATTAGCTGTTGTGACATTCATCTTATATATAGCTACTTTTTGATCTTTTTGAAGAATAGCATCTCTGGTGTGTAGCAGCAGTTGCATGGCTTGTGCGTGTGTGCACATGCATACCTTCAAGTTGCCTGCCAACTTATTGTGACCCCATGAATTTCATGGCAGTTTCTTAGGCTAGGAATACTCAAAGGTGGTTTTGCCAGTTCCTTCCTCTGAAATACAGCCTCTAGAACCTGGCATTTGTTGGTGATCCCTGTCCAATTACTAGCAAGGGTAGCAACAAGGAAGAGTCGGTCCTGCTTAGTTTGCAAGATCAGACAGGATGTGGTGCCTTTAGATATTCAGGTCCTAACACTGGTAAAATCTGTCCCTGGGAGCATTCTTAGTTTAAAAGTCAGATGAATTTAACTGTTTATTGTTGAATCAGTAGGATAATGCTTTATTTTTATTGAAAGGGTTTCAAGAAATATCTACAATCCATCCAGCAGCAAAACCATCTCCTTTAATAGAATTTTCTGTGTGATTGCTGAAAACTTGACTGGTGGATTTAGACTGTAATTTAATGAGAACTCACATATATAGCTTCATAAAGTTGGCACAAATGCTTGTCTAGGTAACTGCTTTTGAGTCATCCATGTCTTCATTGTAATATTCTGTCATTTCAAGGTTGTTAAATGTGACTGGTTGTAAGCAGGACCAACAGAATATTGTTCATATGTAATCATATGTCCTTTTTGCTTGTACAGTTAGGATAAATTATATGTTTATTGGCTGTGTTGCAAGCCAATTTTGTTGATATTCATTTATATGGGCATTCCTTCAACAGCATTCAGTACTATGTCCAGGTAACCTCATCTTCAAACTATCTCCCATTCAAAACTGGTGCGGCCTGAAAAGATTTTCATTACAAAGCTTTGCTTCCAGAAGCCAGGGGTATTTTTGCACACAAATCCACTAGATTTCGGCATTTTATACGGATGGAAAATAAGAGTAATTTTAGAATGATTTCATGTTAATTTTTATGGACACTTCAAACAGCCACTTAAGAATAGTGGTTCCCAAACTTGGATCCCCAGATGTTATTTGACTGCAGCTCCAAGAAACCCTGACCATGGCCTGTGCTGGCCAGTATCTTGGAATTGCATTCCAACATCTGGGGGCCAAAAGTTAGAAGCCACTGCTTTAAAAAAACTCAAGACTATTTTTCAATGTTTAGTTTTCTGGCATTCACATTTTGCCATAGGAATTTTCATTGTTGCTATTGCCTGATATACTTTAATAGGCAACAGGTCATGATTAAGATCTGCCATTACAAATTACTAAAATGTATGGATTTCTATGATAAGATGTACTTCATTCTGTTCACCACTGATATTTTCATAGGGAGATATGAGTCCAATGAAGTTCTTTTTGAGCCATAGCCATGAGTGAACCACATGTAGAAAGTGGACCAAAGAGCACGGTTTGGAAGTAGGAAACTGAAAGTACTCAGGGTTCATGTTATTAATCAACAGGGATCTTAGAAAAATGATACAGTTATAGCCTGAGCTTTAACCTCTGAGCGTTCAGCACAAGAAATGTGAACAGGTCCATGAGGGAGGAATCTGTTACTGAAACCCTTCAACAACCCTGTGATCGCATTGTCCACAACAAATTTCTTTGAAATGTGTATTAAACATTTATATGGAGAAGAAAATAAAATGCCACAAGAAAAAAATATTAATGGATCTTGAATCACATGCAAGTATCATTAACCTTAATGGTATTGTTAAACAGTAATTAAACTGCATTTATGAGAGATTTTATGGCAGAGCATAGAAATTGCACAGAAGCTAGATGGTAATTGTTTTGTTTTTCAGAAACATAAGAAAAGGCAAATCTACTGCTTTTTCTGACCTTTTCTATTCTGTAAAGTGTTGACTGAATATATATTGAATTGCAAAGTAGAAATAAGTTATGGGAATTGATTCATTTTCTTTGTGTGACTAGCAGAATTATATTTGAGCTTTTTATCTGTGATTGACATACTAGCATACTCCAGTTGGTAATTATATATCCCAGGATGTTTTGTGGAGTTACAAGTGCTTGCCTTGGGCGCTTTTTCCACAAATCTTCTTAAAATTATGTTTTGGTTCTACTTATGTAGAAGAGTTTGTTCTGCAAAGGTAGCCAACATTTTCTTCTTTAAACCTGCAGGTTATTTCTTTTTTCTTTTCTTTTTTTTTTACTCCATCTCTCCACTTGCCCCAGTTTTTATTGTACGTTTTGTACTCACTGAGAGACCAAAGTATTTCTTTCAAAATATTTCTACAATTACTTCAGTTTTCACCCCAGCCATTAATGTATTTAAGTGGCTTGGATAAGTCACACTATCTTCAATATGTAGGGTAACAATACAGTACTGACCTACCTTTGGGCACTGAGACCAGTCAGGTTTACAGATAGTCAGGGATCCTGGAGCATAGCTGTGCTCATCTTCTGTGGTGCTTAAATTTAGCAGCTAACACCAGCAATCTGGTTAAGGAAGCAATAGGGGTTAATATGCTTATGAAGTGCTTTATGCACTTAAAAAGTGATATTTTATTTATTTAGTTCTATTTCCATAATGACAAGTGACAAGTTCCCCCCAAATAGGTCTACATTATAAAGTTATAGACCAGTGGTTCTCAACCTGGGGGTTGGGACCCCTTTGGGGGTCAAACGACCATTTCACAGGGGTCGCCGCTCCTCAATCCTGCCCCCCCTTTTAAAAGAAGGTGGCCTCATAGCCAATGGGAGCAGTGCTTCTGAGACCCCTGCGCTGGGGTTCAAACTGCAAACCCCAGGATTCCATAGGATGGTGAAAGTGGAATAATAGTGCTATAACAGTCTAGTGCAGAAATAGCCAGGATGACTTTCTCCTCTTGCTTTTGTTGTGCGTGGACCCTTGGCGCTTGCCACATGCACGTGTTGTATTCTTTGCCCTGACTGTCTTGCATTCCTCGCTTTTTGTATGTTCAGCATCCGCACTTCCTTTAAGGGAGGGAGGAAGGGAGGGAGTGAAACAAAATGTGTCTGCTTATGCCGCCGCCATCTTTCCTCTCTCCCTGTCCTTTCCTCCCTGCGCCTTGTGTAAAATGTGGGCTGTTTTGGCATTGCCTTTGGGAGTGACTGGTTTTTTGAACTGTGGAAACCCAACATTCAGAACTAGAACTACTGCCTTAATTCTGGCATTGATGGACACTTTCTGTGCTTAAAAAAAGGGGGAGGGTTACCAGTTTTTAGGCATTAGAAGTCTATCCAGAGCAGTGATTTAGGGCAGTGTTTCCAATCTATTTGATGTTGGAACTAACTAACTAACTAACTAAATAATAAATAAATAAATAAATAAATAAAAATAAATAAATAAATGCGAAAATGATTTTATGGTTGGGGGTCCCCACAACATGAGGAACTGTATTAAGGGGTCGCGGCATTAGGAAGGTTGAGAACCACTGTTATAGACCATTCACCCCATTTTAACTGCCACGGCTGTATTCTGTGGAATCCTGGGACTGATAGCCTGATGTGGCACTGAAAACTGTTGGTATGCAAATGGATCTTGTAGTATCTTTGAGACTAACTGAGAGGAAGGAGTTGGTAGCATAAGCTTTCATAGACTAAGGCCCTATCCTCACCATACATGGGTTCTGCAGTTTCCTAGCATCATCCTGGCAGTGCCATTGCTGGGATGGGAGTGCGTCCCGAACATTCTCCTCTACACCTGGCTGGCTGCCAGTGGATGGTAGCATTGGAGATATGCTCCTTCCTTCTGCAGTACAGCTGGCTTCTTCTGGGGCTACACTGAAGAAGGAAGTGCTTCATAGTGCTTCATAGCACTTCCACCCTTTCTGCATAGCCCCAGTCAACACGATTGTTGTATGAAAGGGGCCTATTACCACATGATCACAACAGCTGGAGACATGATAGGAGTGGGACCACAATGACATCATGCAGTGGCATGTGTTGTGGACCGGCTTCAACATGTTGCCATGCTAAGATGGGGCCATAGTGTGGAAATGGCCTAAGCCTGCTTCATTGGATGCATGGGGTGAAGGGACAGACATGTATACCTATGAATGAGCAAGTTGTGTGTGTGAATGCCAATAGAAACGCAAAACTTATGGGTATGGTAATGAGGATTCAAGTTCTGTTTTAACAAGATCAGTGACAAGTTGGGGGGCAAAGGTAGGAGGAAATATATTGCATACAGCCAAGGTGAGTAAATAACCATATGAATGGTGAAGGGAGCTATTGGAATGTAGTATGATGCTGGCAGGGAACTAGAAAGGAGATGTGATAAAATGGCAAGACAGCCCTCATGAGGCTGGGGTGTAGTAGTGTTATGACACCAGTGTTACTCAAAATGATGGTCTGTGAACCAATGCTAGCTCATGAGCCATTGGTTGCTGGTCTGCAGAGAGTTCCAGGAAAGCAAGAAACAGTTGAAGCCAATGGGTGCAAATATGGTACTGGTCCCTGGCACATTAAGAAAAAAAAGTTTGCCAGTCCCCCACATCATATATCACAAGAAGCACTGAGTAATCTTCCTCCCTGAACACAGTGCCAGAGCAATTCTATAGCAGGGAATTCTAACCTCATACCAACTATTCACCCCAGGATTCTATAGGAGGGAACCTTGGCATATAAGGTGGTATCAAATTGCTATAATTTTATATTATAGATAACACCAGGAACCAAGGGAAACTTTGTACATTTTGATGACCAGGCATAATGCTACATTGCATTCTGCTGCATTTTTGATACTTCAGAGCCATATCTACCCACTTTTTACACGTACAGGAGAATTATGGCTCTCTGTGCAAGCCTTTTTCCCCCTCCTAACCTTATGCCCCTATGAACTGGATGGGGAGACAAACACTTTTGTTATCTCTGATCAGGCTGTACTTGAAACAGAAATGACATCAAGACTCTCATCTTTTGGTAGGACCTATGATTATAAGTAGATAGCACTTGTGAAGTTTATAGCATGTGGCTCTTGATTACACTTGTGTTATTTTTGTTCATTGCCTTAAAAAAGGTGATTCTCTGAAACTATAACTGTGCATTGTGGTTTAAAAGAGAACTTCTGAACATCAGTGTTCTAAAGTAGCTGTTGAGAAAAGGCTTCCCATCTCTTGCTGGACTCATCCCTATCATTGTGTGTGCTTTAATGGCACACTTGAGACATGTTCTGATGGCCTGGGCAATACTAAATTAACTGCAATACAGCAAAATCCCAGTAGGCACGCACATCTGAACAGCACAAAAGACAAGCAAGACCAAAACTATGAAAGTATGTTTGTATAAATGTATGCATGTTCCCAGACTGTCCCCCTGAACCAGGGGCAATGCTACTGTTTGACCAGATGGGACTTTCTTGGCTGAAGATGGCTGCAGTTTTAGTTCACTACACCTAAAAGGCACTGCCCTGAGCAAAGCAGGACTGGCTGATTCAGCAAGTTGTTCTTGTGTACATAAAGCAGTGAGCACTTATTTTGTCATTTATTAACTACAGGTATAGCCTGCCTTTCCTTTAATCATCCCAAGCTCCACTCTAACTCATGGGTCGGTACAGTATGTTCTACAAGTACCACCCCCTGAGGGATCCAGAGCAGGTTTCTTGTGCCTCACCCCAATATTTATTTATTTACACAATTATTTAGTTATTTATGGCAAGACACCTTTTCATAGACCCGTTGTCAAAGACTTCTTTTCATTGGTGAAAATTTCACCAATCTCATGCTTGGCTTTTTTCAATTCTGGAATGTATATTTTGTTGTCTTCTGTTTGGGAAAAAGACCTTTTTTGGGCTTAAAGCCAGACGGGCCTAAAAACTGGCAAAATTTCTCCCCCTGTGTTGTCCTCCCAGTTCTGAGGGGAAGCTGTCTGCCCTGGAGTTAAGCATTACATCTGTTCTGGGCATATTGAAAAACCAAACAGACCTCCACTCCTCCCTTCCTTTCTTTCCCCTTTTTTCCAGGGCATGTTATAAATGAAAGTATGCTATAGAAGAAAACATAGGTACCCCTTTTTTTGGGAGCATCCACACGGATTGAAAATTCTCAGGTTTTGCTCCTGTTCTTTCTGTTTTTATATTGGGTTTAAACGAACTGATCTGGGGGAGGGGTTGATATAAAAAGTCTCTGATTACTGGGAAATGACAGATAGTATTTTGGATAAAGTGTGTATGGGTCTCCAAAATAAACTGGGAAAGAATAGGAACAAAATCTGGGACTTTCTGGTCCTTTAAATCAATCTGGATCTACCTTTTGATTAGATCATCTTTTTCTTTTTCTTTGCTGGATTCTGGATCAATTCAAAGAAGTTGTTGCTGCATTACTTTTCAATTTTTAAGTGTTTAATAATTTTCTTCCCTCAAACCATGAACAGACAAATTTCTGTTTTCCTTGGCAGGATTTAAAATCCAACAATCAACGAGATGACATTGCAGCGGCACGTGCTTCTCTGAAGGAAAATTTGCCACTTCTCCATTCAGTTTGTTCAGCTTGTTTGGAACACTCAGACATTGTGTCTCTTGCAGCCAGCAAGGACTCCGTTTGTAATGAAATACAGAATGCGCTCGATGTCATTTCTAATGCTTCTCAAGGAATTGGAAACCAAAAGGTGCAGCCCATATCGCAGGCAGCGACTCTTGGAAGTGCCCTGGATGAACTTGAGGTAGGTAAATACACAGTACTGCAACACACATTGCAGAATGGTCTAAATAATAATAATAATAATAATAATAATAATAATAATAATAATAATAATAAAAATTATTTATATCCCACCTCTCCCCATGGATTGAGGCGGTACTACAACAATACATTAAATACATTAAAAGCATTAAAACATAACCAATCCTCCCCACCCACCAACCCATCTAAAACCAACCCCCTAAAACACATTAACTACAATCAACTAACTATTAAAGAACAGGAGGACAGTTGGTGGGAGGCGGTGGAGTACTAGTCTGGGAAGGCCTGTCGGAAGAGAACAGTCTTGACTGCTTTTTTAAAGCAGTCAAGACTGGTAACATGCCGGGTCTCCTCTGGCAGGCCATTCCATAACTTGGGAGCGATAGAAGAGAAGGTCCTCTGGGTAACTGCAGCCAACCTAGTTCTGACTGGCTGCAGTAAATTCCTCCCAGAGGACCTTAGTGTGCGGGGCGGATTATATGGGAGAAGGCGATCCCGCAGGTAGGCTGGCCCCAAGCCATAAAGGGCTTCAAAAGGTAAGAACCAACACCTTGTACTGTGCCAGGAAACTAATAGGCAGCCAATGTAAAGACTTCAGAATTGGTGTTATGTGGTCAGTTTTAGGTCTACCGGTGACCAACCTGGCTGCCATATTCTGAACTAATTGAAGTTTCCGGACTAAGCACATGGGTAGCCCTATGTAGAGCGCATTGCAGAAGTCAAGCCATGAAGTTACCAGCGCATGCACCACTGTTTTTAGGTGTTCCAGCTCCAGGAAGGGGCGCAGCTGGCGTATCAGCCGGAGCTGATAGCAGGCACTCCTGGCCGCCACATCAATTTGAGCTGTCATCTGAAGTGGCGAGTCCAGGAGCACCCCCAAGCTGCGAACACAGTCTTTCAGAGGAAGTGTAACCCCGTCTAGAACAGGTTGACAGACCTCCATACCTGGGCTAGGGTCCTTAACAGCGAGTACCTCCGTCTTATCTGGATTCAGCTTCAGTCTGTTTTTCCTCATCCAGTCCATTACTGCTTCAAGGCATTCGTTTAGAGGCAAGATGCCACCCTTAGTTGATGCTATTATCTGAGGCATGGAGAGATATATCTGGGTGTCATCAGCGTACTGATAGCACCTTGCTCCATGCCCCCTGATGATCTCTCCCAGTGGTTTCATGTAGATGTTAAATAGCATTGGGGACAGGACAGCGCCCTGAGGGACGCCAAATTTAAGCTCCTTTTTCGAGGAGCAGCTGTCCCCAAGCATCACCATCTGGTATCTACCTGAGAGATAGGACCGGAACCACTTAAGTGCAGTGCCCCTGATCCCCAGCCCTCTCAGGTGTTCCAGAAGGATACCATGGTCTATGGTATTGAAAGCTGCTGAGAGGTCCAAGAGTACCAGCAGGGTCACACTTCCCCTGTCGATACCTAGGTGAAGATCATCCACTAAGGCTACCATGGCAGTCTTGACTCCATATCCTGCCCTGAAGCCAGTTTGAAATGGGTCTAGATAGTCTGTTTCATCCAAGCTTGGAGCTGAAGACCAACAGCCCTCTCGATCACCTTGCTTAAAAATGGAAGATGGGAGACTGGTCTATAATTATTCATATCCAGGGGATCTAGGGAGGGCTTTTTTAGAAGCAACCATATAATCGCTTCTTTTAAATAAGCTGGAAAATTGCCCTCCCTGAAGGATGCATTAATAATATATCTTAAATGAGTCTTAATTGCAACTCCTCCCTGGACGACCAGTCATGAAGGGCAGGGATCAAGAGGGCAAGTTGTCTTTCTTATATTTCCAAGGAGCTTGTCTACGTCCTCGGTACTCACTGACTGAAACTGATCCAGTATAATCCTGTTCATGGAGTCGCCGGACACTCCATTTGTAACCTCTGCAACACCAGCATCCAAGTCGGCTCTTATCTGAGAGATTTTATCCGCGAAATGATTATTCAAAGCATCACAGCAAGCTACACTAGGTTCTAACAGTGAGTTCAGGGGAGTGGGTAACTGAGTCATATCCCTTACCACCCTGAACAGCTCTGCCGGACGAGAAGTCACAGACGCAATATGTGCAGAGAGGAAAGTCTTCTTCGCTGCCTCTATTGCCACTCCATAGGAATGAAGGAATTCTCTATAGCGTGTCCTGTCAGATAAGAGTCCAGATTTCTGCCAGTTGCGCTCTAGTCATTGTCCGACCTGCTTCATATTCCTGAGTTCTACTGTATACCAAGGATTACGATTTGAAGCAGGCTGGAAAGGATGCTTGGGAGCAATCGTGTCAATAGCCCTAGTAAGATCACAATTCCAGGTATTAACTAGGGTTTCCACAGGATCACCGGCAATACCAACCATAAGATAAAATAACCTATGTGCATGTGTAAAGTTTCATCCCAGAGCTTTTTGATCCATGTGGTCAGTTTCACGGCAAGGTTCTAAAAAATTCCTCCAACCTGGATGATTTATTTTGGTGAGTGATTTCATAATTTGGTGCTCATATCTGTTTAATTGGGGCAGAAGGATTTGTTTTGCTTTGTGCTTCCTTCAAATCAGGGCATGATGGTAAGTTTCTTCAGATCTTAGAGAAACACTTTTTAAAATTGATTAGCTACAATTATTGTTCCAAAAACCCCAAAGAGATCGATTTACTATTATATTCACATTTAAAAAAACTACCTCTTCAATTTCCCAAGACTCCAAACTGGTTTTCCAGCTTACAGGCACTACAAATGTAAGGACAGAGCTTACATTTCATTAGCTATGCAACCTCCTTCCTTGGAAGGCTTTGTACTGCTCTGGTTTTGGAGGAGTGTTGGGACTTAGAGGTGTTGTGGTCCATCTGACCACGCAGTAGAATTACTTCTGCTGAAAAAGAACTAATTAGTTACAATTTGATTAACCTCTTCCTCCCAAAACTCTGAATAATACAAACCACACTTTCCTCACAGCCACCACCTATTTGCTTAGTACCTACAACACAACATGAGGCTGTAGCATGAGCTGGTACTTAAGCAACATGATATTCCTCCTTCTTCATTATTGAGTGTGGCAGCAGCCAACTCTCTAGCTGCTTGGAGTATCTACTGGTTTATTTTTAAATAGGCACTCCCTAAATTTTGTTGTCATGTGGATCCTGACAGAAAGATGTGTTTGATCTGCATATTAGGATCAAATTTGAGGCAAAAGGTAAAAAATTTTCTTGAATCCCCACATTGCTCATGAGGAACTTGGTGTTAGGTGAGTGAACTTATGTCCTGTGGTTGTATCCAGTTTTGACCTTCCCCCACTAGCATGTGAGAAAATGGATCTGTTAGCCTATTAAGCTTTCTGACAAGTCCTGAAATAAATATTGTGGTCTTTTGCATGTCCTTCTTAGTTGAGCCACTCCTTTTCATGTGTCAAAGGAATGGTACATGGATTCTTTCATTCCTCCATGCACATAATAAAAAGTATGGATTGGCAACTCATTGCCTGAATAAGATAAAACTTGGTTCATCTAATTTTCTTCCTAAAACAAAGGGTGAGGAGAATTGCACAAATGAGGCCATTTTGGGCATTTTTTTTTAAAGGTTATGTCTTAAAACGGGCAGGAAAGCTGCAATCCCCCTAGATGTAATTGGACTTGTTTCTTATTATTAATTATCAATTCAGAGTTGACTTATGGTGACCCTATGAATGAGAAACTTCCAAGACACCCTGTTATTAATGGCCCTGCTCAGGTTCTGCACACAAAAGGGCTGTAGCCTCCTTGATTGCATCTATTCATCTTTACTGCGGTCTTTCTTGTTTCCTACTATCTCTTTCTCACTTTCCTGGGTGTTAACATCTCTAATGAGTCACGCCAGCTCATGATATCTTCAAAGCAAGATAGCCCCATTCTAGATTCTAAGGAGAGTTCAGGCTCAGTTTGTTCTAGGACCCATTTATTAGTCAGTCCATGGCATCCAACAGACTCTCCTCCAGCACCACATTTCAAATGAGTTGATCCTCTTCCTGTCAGTTTTCTTCACTGTCATACATAGAAATCAGAAATACTATGGCATGGATGATCTGGACTGTGGTATTCAATTATAGATCTTTACAAAGATCTTTTTTAACTGCCCTTCCAAATTCTAGTCCCCTGATTCTCCATTTTGATATATGATTAAGCCAAGGTACAGAAACTCTTTGACTATTCTGATGTTTTCATAATGTACTCTAAAGATAATTGAACTGCAAATCCCATTATTTCTGTTCCATTGACAATGCTGACTGGGGCTGATGGGAGCTAGAGTACAGCAACATCTAGAGGGTCCCAGGATCCCTCTTCCTTTAATAAAATGTATAAATATGTGAGGGGAAATATGTAAAATGGTAAAAATGTGGGGAAAAATATGTAAATATGTGGGGGGAAATATGTAAAATGGTTCAGTGTCGCTCAGAAATAGTAGAAAAGTAAAATCACTCACCACCAACAGACCCTGCTGCTTAAAGGGCTGGTGATACAAAGGGCATTCTTAATTTTTTGGAGGGGAGCTGAAGGTATAGAGGGGCTGCTCCCATATGTAAGCAAAACATCCAGATATATCTTCTTGGTTCTTGTTTGCACACTGTGTTGTTAGAAGTCTTTTGTTTATATAATTTTCTATGTAGCTTTTACCCAAATAGTGCAAATGGCACCTGAGGCTGGTTGAGTAAGATAAAGCAAAATTGATTGAGTATTTAACCTTTTAAGAATGCATTCAAAATTAAATGGTTTCATTTTTCTTTATTTATGGAAAAATGGCATTGGATAACAACCTGAAATAACCTTTGCTCTATCTTGCTTCTGCATTGCAAATAAAGTGCCATGAAATAAATGGATGGTAGTAAACAGTCTGTTGGGAGCCAATCTCATTAAATGTTTATAGTGTGGAAATGTGTGAAAGAGCTTACTCAACAAGTACTGTCTAGAAGCTTTCCTAATATCTTTCATACCAAGTAAGATTGAATTTATTGTTGGGCAAAATCCGAGGTGGCTCTGAATACTTCTAAAAGCTTTAGACTTGCAACAAATTTTAACTATTCTATATAGTTGGGCCTATAATGAAAGAGTATAATGCTGCTTGTGTAATCACTAAATGTTTAAAGCCTTCATTAAGATAGGCGGTCAGTTACCAACTGCACCTTCAGCATGCTTTCCATAGCTTTCAGTTTATTATTTTAGTTAGCCTTCTTTCAGAATCTTGGTTACATCACCACTTCAGGTTTGGAGTGTTTCCTCCCCTGATTTTTAAAGATGAGCATGTTTGTAGGGATTGTAATTGTTTTCTTAAGCCCATAGCACTATTCAGATTATGTGACATACAAAAAGATACCAGTGCATGGACCAGGATGGTGATGGTAGCATGGAATCTTGTCTGCTGGTTCCTCTCCACGATACATGTATTTAGCCAATGCAATATATAAAGACAATATATAAATTAGGTGGATGTGATGAACTATAGAGAAGTGCTACTCAAAGTGGTTGTCTATGAACAATGCCAGTCTCTGAAACATCAACTTTTGGTCCTTGGAGAGTAGCCAGGACATAGATTTCTTGGCTGAAAAATAATTTGTCTCTATGAATTTTTTTCTGTTTTTTTGTGTTAGTCCATCTGGTCTTTTGCAGCTTGTGAATTTGGCTACCTGGAAAATCATCTTTCTGGGCTATTTTCTGCCATAAAGATGTTTTGACTGGAAAGGGCTCAAAGTGGTTCCTGTGGAATTTTTCTGGCTCCAGCTAGTCTTGTGCAGATACTGAATTTGGTGGTCATAGCTCCCTGAAACAAATGGTGATCTGGACAATTTTCTGGAATCTAAATGTTTTGCCTGGAATGGCACAAGAAGGAACTTCCTGTGGAATTTCTGTGGCTTGTTGCACCACAATCATCTTATGCAACTCTTGAATTTGATGGCCACAGCACAGAGTACTCAACATTCTGGGTGATTTTATACTGTTTTAGATAGCTTCTGGGCATCAAGGAGTGAATAAAGCATAATACTTAAAAGGTTTCCATTCTAAAATATTGTTCAAACATGCCAAGTACACTCCAGTATTTCTGACATCAGTTGTACTCAAGAATGGCCCATTTAACTTCAGACTTCCAGCCACAAGAAATGGGAGACTTCTAACTGCTCCTCATAAAATGAAACCTGATTTTTTCCCCACCTGAACTCCTAATAAAAATGCATACTATTGCTATATATTGTTTGGCAACCTCTGTACATCCAAAATGCTGTGGCTAGGTAGCTGGCTGGGGCTGGTTACATCTAATTCCCCTGTTGAAATAGCTTCATTGGCTCCAAGTCCATTTCCGGGAAACATTCAAAGTGTTAGTTATGACCTTTAAAGCCCTACAGGGGTTGAGTCCAGGCTGTCTAAAAGACTGTTATCTCCCTGGATGAGCTGGCCTAAAATTTAAGATCTGTGGGGGAGGGCTTTCTCACAGTCCCATCACCATCACAGGCATGTTTGAAGAGGAAAGAATCTTCTCTGTTGCTGCTCCCAGGCTGTGGAACTCCTTTCCGTGGGAGTTCTAGGTAGCCCCCTCCCTACTTTCCTTCTACCACGAGGCTAAGACCTTTTTAGTTTGGTGGGACTTTGATTGACTTTTAATCACATGGCAGGATAGTGTTGAAAATTGTGTGCTCTGTTTTTATCTTGGATGCTTTCAGCCATCTTTTAATTTATTTCATATACCTTTTAATTATCTGCTTTCAGTAGTACTATTGTTTAATTTTTTAAAGTTTTGGAATATAATGTTTTAGCTAACTTCTGTTTTAGATCATTGTAAGCCACATGATGGGAGAAAGGTTGGGTATAAATTGAATCAATGAATAATAAATAATAAAACCAGTCATGAAAAACACAGGCTGCACAGAAGCTCAAATAGTCATAAAGTTTCAATTTTTACCATGCCCTGTTGCATCCTTCCTCTTTCACTTCAAAGGCCTTATTCCTTTCTGTGCACTATTTGCAATATTTTCTGCAAAATAGATTTTAGCAGGACTTTCCCTGAAATGCTAGACTTCTCTGAAGCTTTGTAATACTGAACTGGGAAACAGAAGACTCATATTGACAGACAGTGGATCTTAGCTAATATATATTGCTATTGCCACAGACCCAGAGAACTGGAGACTTATACAGAGAGACAGTGGATTTTGGTTAATGCATATGCCAGCAAAATATTTCTTTCAATATGGTGTGAGGCTTCACTGATTGTCTAAAAACACTCAGAGGCAAGGCTAAGCAGAAGTATATTTTGCTCCATAATTCTGCCTTACATATGTTAAGGACTTGCTTTTTTTTTTTTTAATGAAAGCTTGAAATCTGGGCCAGAGTATGGTTCACATGGGCACAGGATAGCATGTATAAAATTTGGCTAAACCAGGGTATATGAGAACCCCATCAATGACAGATTAATGTTCCAAGAAAGGGTAGGGAATAATAATGTATTTACAGTTTGCAGTCAATAAGTTACACACATGCTCACATGCTCACTTTTTTCTTCTAATACTATAAACTGGAAAAGTAGCAAACAGGGCAGCAATTACAACGTTAATTTCAAGAAGAATGAGACTTAAAGCACCATCCTACCATGGGCTTTGTTGTGGATTATTTCAGCACTTCATTTTATTAACTCATTTTATTAATTCATCTTCAAAGTAGGTTTCAAAAATCTGCATTGGAAATGATAAACTATGGGCCCAAGAACATTCCACAGACTTACATCTGACACACAAGTGGTTGAAGCTAAATCTTCCCTTGGATTGGTTCACAGAAGAACTTTGATAATTTTTCCAAGTCAAGTCAGGCTCTGGAACCCTTTTCTATTTTGCTAGAGGTAATGGTTCCATTGGTTCAAACTGGGGTTGAAGAAAGACACTGGAAGGAAGAGATCTGAGAATAGGTGATGGAAAACTTCCCTTATTGTGGAATTACATGAATGTGTATTGTTCTCCCACAAGCCTCTCATTTTGCTCTGAAATGCCCCTTTGTCATTTCAGCAGAGAAAACAGTTTTGTTAACTGCTATGGCAGAGAGGGGAAAAGAAAGTACAGGAAAAACAATTTTCAGAGTGGAGGCAAGGGATAGATTACAATAATCTTCAACAGTCTCACCTTCCAATTGCCCCTGCAAGTTATTTTCTAACCCATTTCTCCCTTTGGGGCAAAGAAAATCTCTGTAGGATTGAGACTGGTGTGTACAGGTCAGGGTCTCATGGCACATTAAAAAAACAAAAAACACAAAAGGAATGTCCCACCCTTTCCTCTTATTGAACTCATGTTCAGCTTTCCAGTTCCAGTGAACCAGATGGAGCAAAACTGCTCCATTCAGTTATATACAAAGAGAAACAAGAACCCCCTCAAGTGCAAAGCTGAAGGAGAACTGCAGCAATTATAAACTTCTCTTCTTCTTTAGGTAGGTTTTAATGTCCACTGTCCCACATTATTTTCTGAGACTGGTTCTGGAGAACTCTAGCAGTATATCTAACCTGAAATGAATTCCAGATTTAAGTGAAGGTGTAATGAGCATTTGAGGTGATGCCATCTCTTGGCACAATACTCTGGAAAGTTAGTGGGAAAGAAAGTTGGAACCTAAACATTCAGTTTAAACCTTTAATCTTCTTACCACTCCATTAATTCCACTGGAGCAAGATGCACAAAGCACTCAGGCAGGACACATTAGAAAATCTGTTTGATCAGATCTGTCTACTGCAAATGCTCACTCATTTGTATTGATTTCATTACTGTTTTTTTTAAATTGATCAGTGCAGAGATGCCTGACACATATCAGATTCCTGTTGGAAAGCTCAGCTAGATAATGAGATAGCTCTTTATCATCAGTCTTCTTCCTCCCTTAATTTTTTATGAAGGAAGCATAAATACTTAACTGAAGTTGCTTTTAAGAATTAAAAACATCCCATCAAGAGTTGGACATATCTGTTTTTGTTTAAATATCTCATTTATACAAGTTAATATATATGAAATCGTATCTAAGATATTTACCTGTATGGAATTAAAAAAAAACTTTAAAGGTAAGTTAACCATTTTGAAGATAAAATAATAACCACTGTCTCTGTCGTCTTCACTTTCTGCATATGGATCTTAGGCCATTTCCGCACTAGACTGTTATAGTGCTATTAAAGCCCAGGATTCCATAGGATGTTGCAAGTGGAATAATACCGCTATAACAGTCTAGTGCAGAAATGACCATAGTGAAACAGCTAGTAATTCTAGCATTCTCAAGTACTGACTACCCTTGAATTGGAATACTGGAATTACAGGTGTTGTGAATCACAGGCCATTTCCACACAATGATGCTCTTCTGCATCGTCTTGCTGCAGTCCCGGGTCCAGAAGGGAGCGCGTCAGCAACGCTCCCCTCTTCACCCACTTGTGCGGAAGAGAACACAGTGGCACCATGTCTTCCTTCCACAGCACAGCCAGACTTTTTCCATTGCTGCGCTACATAAGGAAGTGTCGCCAATGCGCTTCCATAGCTTCTGCATGGCCAGAAGTGACGGGAGTGCCACGCGATTGCAGACGCGAAATGGATTTTTTCCATTTTGCGAAAACTGCACAAGTGCGACACTTCGTGACAGGAAAGCATCAGGATCCTGATGACGTCATGCAGAAGCACGACCTGCCAACTGCTGCCATCCTGTGGCAGAAACGAGACGGTAATGTTGTGCGGAAAGGGCCACAGTAACAGCACCATCCTCAGCATGTCTGCTCAAAAGTACAACTCACTGAGGTCCCTGCAGACTGGAAAAGGACAAAAGTTGTAGCCATCTTCCAAAAAAAAAGGGGGGAGGGGGAAATGAGGTCCTGGACAACTACTGATCAGTTAGCCTGAAATGTTCTAGACCAGATGATTACACAATCAGTGTGTGAGCACTCAGAAAAAGATTCTGTGATTACCAGGAATCAGCACATGCTTCTGAAAAACAAGTTGCTATATAAATAAGGGAAAAGGTTCAGCCTTGTTCTAGCTGCCTGACCACAGCATAATCTGAGCAGGCAGCTCAGCAAAATGATTCCCACTCACTGAGGGATAAAAAGTTGGGAGGAATTTTCCAGTATATGAGCATGGCAGCAAGACTGCTGTACACACAGAAATGGAAAAGTGTGGCTATTGCTTCACATGAAGACTGGCTGTTGAAGATGCTGGATTTGACAGAAATGGATAAATTAACTGTTTTAGTTAAGGAAGGATCTTTGGTTAAATTTAAATATGATTGGGATAAATTGATTGTATATCTAAGAGACTGTTGCAGAGGGGAGTTAAGGTTATGCTTATAGTTACTAAATGTTAGGCAGTAATATGATAATGACAAACACACAAGAAGTATATCTTGTAGATTATCTGAGAACCAAAAGCTGGTGAGTTAGAAGTCATATGTATTTTGGCCCCTTTCTAGTTTAGTTGTAGTCTCATTTCATTTTGTATTAGGTTAAATATGTCTGTTTATTTACTATTTGTCTTTTTAAAGCCCAATAAGTTTTTTTTAATATATGAAATACATGTTAATAAAAATATTAAAAATAAGATTTCCACTCACAACTGTTTTGACTCAGGATTCAGGAAAATAATAAGAGCTCTTTGTAGCTTAGACTTTTTACTGTTTATTTCTTTAATAATGGTTAATATGTTTATTAATACTGTTTTGTAGCACTCTTTTATAATCCATTTGGTATAAGTGTATCACATAAACGACATCATATGATTGTATGCATATAAGCAGCATCTATCTTGTTTACCTGGAAACATTTCTCTACCCTTATCTTTTATCCATCCTTTACAGGTTATTAGAAATAGTTTACTTCCATACCCAATCCATGGTTGTCTGAGATATTTTATCTTCTCAGAGTTGGCTGGGTGACTAGTAATCCAGGCTCTAATCTAACTATATATAAGCATTAAACTACAAGTTAATAAAACTACTAGGCAAAACTTCAGTTGCCTGTTAACAATCTCAGCCTGTGTCAATCCCTTGCAGCTAAAAAAGTGATTTAAAATGGTTATAGTTACACTGCAGAAGGATAAAGTTATTCTTCTTCATGTGACAGTAATAATATGAGTACCTTATGTCTTAGGCCATTTCTGCATGACGGGGTTCTGCAAAGTCCTTCCATTGCAGCAGGAACACTCCCCTCCGCACCTTGCTGGGTCGCTGCAGAGGGGAGCATGCCGGCTCTACCTCTTCCCTTCCACAGCACAGTCAAGCACTTGCCATTGCTGCTGTGGAGAGGGAGGGATTACCCTCCTGCTTCTGCCCCTCTGCATAGCTGGGAAGGGTGGCAGTGCTGCGTGATGGTAGGTGTGAAATGGATTTTTTTTCTGTTTTGCAAATACTGCACACCACTTGAGGAGTAGCATGGTGGCAGGCCAGGGATGATGTCATGCAGAAGCACGACCAGCTGATCACTGTCATCCCCACAGCGGCGCAGCCCCCTCATGCAGAAAGGGCCTTAGTTAGAGCCAAAAGGAATTAGTTACAAATAACCCATTATTGGGAACATGTTATGTGTAAGCTCAGAATCAAAAGTAGGGAGAGCCAGGACATCATTATTATGAACCCTAGACATTAGGGTGTTTTAATGTAATTATTTAATAACTTACTGAGAGGACATATTCACTATCCCATATATTTTCTTTTTCTTTTGGTGTGAGAGCAACGTCATACTTGAGATTTTATTTTACTTGAGAAATTTGTCTAGAAATAAGGAGATATAGATGGCAAGGATAAGTTCTGTTTTGAGATATAGTGTATGTTTTGGATCATTATTTGTTCATTCAGACACTCTAGAAGATGTGTGTGCTGCTTTCATTATAGTGCAGAATTCCTCAAAGTACGTAGCCCCCAAATGAAGTTTGTGTAATAGTTCTGTAATTTCTTGATTTTCATTATGAAAGAAACCATAAAAAGGGATATTTCTTGCTTAATTAAATATTGCTAATTTTCATGGATTTCTGTTGCGGTTGGCAAAGACTCCCAATAGAGTATATAAATTTCCTTTGCAATCAGGCATCCTTGTCCTGCTGTGAAAAGAATGTACAAAAAAATATGTAAAGGAATTGTAATAACTTAATGAATTTCTAATGCCTACTGCATTTTCATAAATTAGGATGCTCGTTTGCTTAACTTGTATGTTATAAAATTGGCAGTGCCTTTTGATAAACAAAATAGTATTGTTTCATTTTGCAAATGAAGCAGTTGCACAGATTTAGCTAGCATGCACACACACATAATGAGGAGAGGGTGCCTCTTGTTGTGTTCCTCCTCTCCAAAGCTTACTTTGGGAATGCGTAAAGATATATCACTTCTTTTCATTATTTATTTATATTGTTAAAAATACAAGCCACCTTTCTGCCAGAATAGTAGCAGCGAGGACAGCTAACAGTAGTAAGCAAAACAAATACAGGGTTGTTCCAGATTGGTCTAAAGGAATTCTTTAATTATAAATTCTTGGGTTTTTCAGGTTTTGCCAGTTGTCACCTCTGCATCTACTCACTTTTGAGGAACTATTGATACCAATTTCTTGGATTGGTGCTAGTTTTTCTAAAGCTTTTTCTTTTTAAATTGCAACATAGCTGGCTGAGGTTGTCCTAGGATTTGAAGGGCAATTTTTCTCCAATCTTAATAGTTATTTTTTTCCTAGAGTTATATGTAAAAATGTCCTTTTTCTGATGCATTATAGCATGATAACTCTACAGAAATAATTTTTTTAAAAAAATTGGAAGGAGAGGAGAAGAAAGGGGTATATATTGTTCTGATATGTCTTAGATTTTTTTTTTTAAACAAATCACTTGAGAATGGGAATAAAATGTTGTAACTGGTGTTGGGAATTGCCAGAAAATAGTCTGGGGCAACAGAAACATCCTTTGAATATTCCTGACAACTATAACAACAAATGCTGCAGCCTTCTGATACATATGCCCCATATGGAAGAGCCCACAGTCAAACCAATAAAGATTAAAATGCATATTAAAATAAATATTGACAAACCCCCCCAGCAGATCCACTTTAACAATAACTTGGCTTATATGCCATCAGCCTACATAGTGCTTCAAAGACTTAAGCCACAAATTCCTTGCCTAGAATTAGGAGAGAGCTGGACCTTCACCTGTCCTCTCATGGATTCAGTGTCACTGTAAAGCAACTCTGAATTGACACATACTAGGCACTGTTTAGAGATGCCCCATTTTCAGTGACAGCTACAGTAGGTTGTTCATGTGTCTTACCTTACAGAGGACATTCATCTGTTTCAGTGCTTCTCAGCCTGTAGTCCTGCAGGTGTTTTAGACTTCAGCTCCCAAAATCCCTTAGTACTGGTTATGCTGTTTTCTGGGAGTTTAAGCACAAATACATGGAGGACCATATGGTGAAATCTGCTCTCTTTAAAGGGCTGGCACAGAACTCAGTCCTTTGTTTGAAGTGAACTCCACTCCAAGTCTCATTTAAAGTTAATGAGCACTTAATTGTGGGTGAGGTAGTGTTGTTGTTTTTTTTCAAGGAGAGAATATCATGGCTATCTAGTAATGAAAAACATCTCTATGTCTATGTATGTGCTGAGTGGGCATTGCTAGGCCTGAAATTGTTCTTGATATTATATTTATGTTCATCTTATTGGCATTCTAGCAGTGACTGATTGTTATTTACTGTGAACCTAAGGGATTGGATTAAATCTCTGGTCTATCTGTGAGAAAGATTATAAAGAGCATTCTCTATTAAACAGGTACATTTTGTACTGGGGTGATGCAGCCCATTGCCATAAAATATGTGGTATTAGTTTGTTAATCTGTTGTTGGCGGATGTGGAACATTAATTCATTGCAAGTTGTAGCCACCAGGAATTTAAATGTACAGTGGTATCTTGTTCCCATGAATGTAAAATACAAAACATTATCCCAGCTTGACATTAGAATAAAACATGAACATCCATAGTTACATTAATGTTATGGATGTTTAATGACCACACCATGCATTCTGATAACAAATCCTGTTCAAACATTGTTTTAAACTGAACAGGGAACAGGATCATGTTGAATGACCCTGTTCCCTACCACTACATGTTCATCTGAAGATTGTGGAGAAGATGCAGAGAGCAGGGACAATGTAGGTAGGCTTTCACGCACCTAAGAATTTTAGGAAAACACTAAAGGACTTTAGAATTATTGAGGTTGTGATTGCAATTATCCTAATGTGTTCTAAATTTTACATCTTCCTTCTTGATGCCTTGCACTTGAACTCTCATCAGCCCCATCCCACAAGACCAATGGCCAGGGAAACTTGGAACATCTGGATAGATTCTCTTCGAGGAAGACTCAGTTAGAACTGTCTTCAAATATATTTATTTTAATTGACCTTATATAGAATGATGAAGGGCATTTAACAGGGCATTCTGAAAGAGAATACTCACCTGCTTTTTTTCATCCTTAGCAATTCCCCCCTCCCCCACCCTCTAGTTTCCCTTGGCTATGCTGCAAAAGACATTTGATGTTTTCTATCACATGTAATAAAATATATTGAGTAAGAATGGAAACCTTCTAATACACAATCTTAGGCCATTTCCACACGGGGTGAGGGAATCGCCCCATGACGCTACTCACTGGATTTTTGGGCTCCCCAGTCCGGTCCATGCTTCTCTGGAGCAGTGTGTGGCCATCACCCTGCACTGCTCCAGGGGCAAAAATGGTGGCTTCTGGTTGGTCGAGGGTCTCGACCAACCGCTGAAGCTCGCCAGCCTAAAGCCCGCCCCTGGCAGATCACAGGCTCGCACCAATGCGAGCCTGCGAATCTGCATAAGGGAGCAGGCTCACAGTGGCACGCTCGTGCTTTTGAAAGACCTGTTTTTAGCGGTCTTTCAAAAGCACACTGGATGACCACTTGGGGTCATTCCGGAGCGGGCTGGGGTGCGGATCTACGTTAAGTAGGTCTGACCCAGTCTGGTCCCAGGTGCAGACGTCCTCCCTGGAGGATGCTCTGCCCCGTATTAGAAACCCCGTGTGGAAATGGCCTTAGTTTATTTTTTGTGCTGTCCTTGAAAAATGAAGCTTAAGGAGATTCTGAACCACGAAGAAAGACTGGAAGAGGAGGATAAGTTATATATTAAATAGCCAAATGGGTTAAATATGTATTAAATATGTAAATAGTAAAATTATGTAAACACTTGTATGCTAACTAGCTGTATCTCTCCTACCCTTTAAACTTTTACTCTAGAATTTGGTTGCCCTGGATCCTCTTACTGTGAATGAAGAGAAAATAAGGCCATCACTAGAAAAGCGTTTAGAAGGAATTATCAGTGGTGCTGCTTTATTAGCAGATTCTTCATGCACACGTGATCTTCATCGTGAGCGTATCATCACTGAGTGCAATGCTATTCGCCAGGCTCTCCAAGATCTCCTTTCTGAATATATGAATAATGTAAGTATTGTTCTTACCCTTACCTTCATCACTGTGCTTTCTGCTCATCTCCTTCTGTAAAAACTAGCTGAGTAATCATCCATGTCTTCTTTTCTGTACCTTGATAATCTAGTTTAGTCACACTTTTCAAAAAACTATTTTCATTCTTTAAATACTTACTATGTTGCATAAATGGAGAAACAACTTTTGTTGTGGTATTGAGAGAGCCCACATTTTCTGTCACTTACTTTGGTTTGCCAAATACACTCCATTATATTGGAGATAATCTTGTGCAAGCCAGGGAAGAAGAGTGATTCTATATAGAGGCCTTCTGGCTGTTGTGCACTGATTAATGCCATGGCCCTGAATCTGCTTTTAAGGTATGACAACCCTTCATTGGCTTGCATGTTGTTACTAATTGTATATACTTGAACTTACTTGTGGGGGAAGATTACTTTTCCCATTCATTATCATGTAAACATCCTTAAATATGAAGACTTACAATCACAGTGCTTACTTAGATATGCACTTCATTTGTTCAGTGCAGGTTATTCCCAGGGAAGTGCACTTAGGGTAGATTACAGGCAACTTTCCTTATTGCTGGGAGGGCTCAGTGACAATTTGTTGCCTTGACATTTCTTAGATGTTGTGCGTGGTCATTTAGTACACTTTTGATTGATAATGACTGAGGAGACTCAACTGCATAGGTCTCTTGGTACTCCAGTTTTTCTAGTGGAGGCTCAGCCCCACAATGTAATCTTGGAGGATTCAATCCTTCATTGTCCCAGTGTTCTGGCATCCATGGGATAATGGCAGTAACTATTATCTATAACCCTGTCTGCTTTTGGTTCTGGTCCTACCTACACATCTTTGACTCTGGCAATGTCAGTTGCTATCATGAGGACAGAGGCAATTTTCAACTAAGGTAATTACATGCTTGGCAGGAAGAAGCTTCTCCATCCTTTCCAAATTATATTCAATATTATGAGATATATATATATATATATTTTGCGCATCCTTTCTTATAATGCACCTGCATGAGGACAGTGTCAGGCTTCATCCTTGAGGTACAGACTATGATACTTACAGTTGTACGTGAAGGGAATTGTTGAAACATTTCAGTGAACACATGTAGCAAGATGCAAAGCCTGCTACCATAATCCTGCTTTTCTCCTGCCTTTATTTTCTGTGTGCATTTATATCTGAAAGGGCCTAGGGAAGACAAGGAGAACCTATGGCTCTTTTTGTTGTTGCACTACAAATCCTATCATGCCTGATAATTGTGTGCTCTGACTAAAACTGATGGGGTGAAGTGCAGCAATGGCTAAAGGTTCACAGGTTCTACACTTGTGGTTTAGAGTCCACTGAAATACTGTCAACAACATGGCAGCAGCAGAAGAGAAAGTAAGCTATTTTATTTTAGCCTACTAGTAGTCTAAAAAAAATTTAAAATTTAAAATAAAAATCTATTATTATTTCTTTTTTAAATATTTTCCTGAAATATCTGGTTGCTTTTAAAAGTAACAATATGCTCAGGCTGAACTTAAGGTCTAAATAATATTTGTCATGTGTTCTGAATTGTTTGAAATCTTGGTACCCTGATTGGTATATGGTATATTTCAAATGGTATATTGTATATTGATGGTATATTTCAAAATATCTGGAGGCCCAACAATACAGAATTGAGTTTTTAGAGTGAATTGCTGGAGAGTTAGTGGCAATAAAAAAGAAAGAAGGCAGACAATTTCACTAGATACCATTATTTAGAGCAGTATTTTATCTGGAATCATACCTTCTTTGTTGAGCTGATATGTTAGTCTTATCCAACAGTACTTAAGTCAGTTTGGAAATTAATTTTGTTGGTCAGTTATTGCTTTCCATGCTGAGGTGTGATACCTCTTTTTATGTGTACAAGCTATCAGTGCTAACCTATGTATCTGTATTCTCAGGTATTTTATAGGGATGTAATTCTTCACTGAGTTTCTTCTTGAAGGTGGCAACAAGTAATTTCAGCAATTTTCTTCCTTCTGTGAGAAAATCATGCTGTTTTTGAAGACAGTTTTCAATGTAGGACTTATTCTGCTCAAAATTCGCATGTGTTTTTTTCCTCTTTGTGCAGAAAATAGCGCTTTCTATACAGGAGACAGCATTTTTCATGTGGAAAAAAATATTTCAATACAGAAATATCAATTCCTAGACATAAAATGAAGTTGTATTTACAAAAATGCTATTTTTATGCAAATAATTATAGCATTTTCTATGCAGAAAACTGGATTTTCTGTGCAGGAATTGGTATTTCTGTATTGAAAATGCTGTTTACTGCACAAATCTGTGAATTTGCAGAGTAAGTCCTGGTCTACAAACATTCTTGTCAATCCAGGATTCTTTTTGTCAGTGTTTCTCAACATGCAAAACACATGTTTTTGCTACCATTCTTTTGAATAATTTAATATATACTTTGCTTGCCTAGCATTTTTCCTCACAGAACTTATGATGATCCTTTGGTGCTTTTAATTATTTACTATTACTATGGAAAGTAATTTTCAGTTTCTTAAATTCAACAAGATAGCTTGACATTGAACAATATGCCTTTTTTTTTTGGTAGATACTTGTGGTTTCTTAGTCTAAAAACTGATGGTGAGGGTTTTGATTTTTCCCCAACAAAGTCTGTTCTGTTGATTCAGTAACATGGCATTTGTTTCTACAGTGAATGATCATTGATAAAAATATCTTCATATGTTCATCTCTATTTCAAAGTATGATCTGGAGTGTTGTGTGATTTATCTTATATATAAAAGTCAAAGTTTGCCAGTTTGTCTGTGTCAGGCAAAGACCTCATATGGTTGGCTGTGTCTGGTGAAGACCTCATATGATTGGCTTCCTAAGAAGATTCTATGGAATCCTGGGGTTTGCAATTTAGAGAGAGGCCTTCAGAATTCTCAGCCACAGAGATCTTGGGTCTAAGTCAACTGTGACTGTCTGGGATAGGTCGGTTGCTATGGAGATGAGACCTAGCAGCAAGGAGGAGGGCAATATATTCCCTCAGGAACACAACCTCTGTATGTTAATAACTCTGAATACAGATTGGATTGGGGAATATAAGGGAAAGTTACAGGCACTGGACCAGATAATTTGGGGAATTAGAGACACAGGTTCTCAAAATTTCTAACAAGTGTCACCTATAAGAAAATAAAATCCCGGGCAACACCAGGTGTACACACTAGCATGTAATAAATATACTACTGACCAGTTGTTATATTTGTTTAATCAGTTTACATTCTGCTCTGCCATATCTAAAATTGTGTTGAGATGTGTAAAAAATAGCTGATAAGACTCATAAAACAATTTAGCACAGGATCAGCTGAAGCATTAAATGTTTATTTAAGAATAAATACGTCTCTGCAGAGCCGGGTTCCTCCTGAGAGAGAAGGACACCCCCACTATGGAATACCTCATATTTTATCCCCATGCCTGATGCAGGTTTCCCTCCCCCTTGGATCCGATTGGACAGGACCCAAAAGTTACAGCCTATCAGGATCGCCTAAAAAGTTACATTCCCCTTTCCCTATATTTACAGTGTAAGTGATCATGCACTTGATCATGCATTTCCCTCCTGCATCATGTTACATCCAGGTGTCTTATCAGAGTTTCAAAGTACCCCTTTTGTGCTCTGGTATGTCCCCATAAATCAGTTTACTCCTTTACAGATGGTGACCTTGTCTTGTCTACTGTGTTATCTGGAATACACCAGCCATCCTCCTTATCAAGGCCTTTCCTTTCCCTCCTTACCAATTACTTTCAAGGTCCTTTTTGGGAGGCCCTATCATCTCTAAAAATCTTCCTTGTTAGACTTTATTTTATTCCTGGGGCTCATATACAAAATATACTAAAATATATGTGTAAATGTGTCTAAAATGTGTTATACTTATAAGCTAAGGCATATATGTTAGTAATACGTGTGAATAATACTGCAGAAACTAAAATATATTTTATTTCTCTCAAGATGTAATAATATTTATTAACACTTGTTCACTGCCTTTAGTGTGCCTAAAAGGAGGGAAGGAAGAAATAATCTTGTGACACCTGTAAAAATAACCAGTTTCTTTCAGCATCGGCTTTGGTGGATTACAGCTCTCTTCTACAGATATGTCACTATGGATGACCCTGGAGGGTGGCAGATGATATGAAATTATTCCACAGAGATTGCGATCTAAAATTCAACATTGGGGAAACAAGTGAAGTAAGGGAAGGCAAGAGTAGACAGGGAAGCATGTGAAATTATTTTCATTATACCTACTTTGGATATTTCTCGCGCAGAATCCAGGTTTATGTCTTCAGAGAAATACTTTTGTTAGCTACTGCACACTTGGACACACTGCATTTTGTATTCATGATAATAGTATTCATTCTCACAATAGTGTGTTTATTATTAACATGGCTGGATGGATTTGAACTACCTGTTGTTTTCTGTGATCAAAAACAATGTAACTTGTCTTTCATGTTGCCACTATTTCTGAGCTTTCTCTGTCTTTTCTTATTTATTTGTTTGATTATTACAAGTATTTCTAGATTGCCCTTCTGTCCATCAGGGCTTCCCAAGGCAATGCATAGTTATCAAGAGAATGGCAATGCATATTCAAAACAACCAATTAAATGTAAAATGGAGATAGCAAGTTAATTTTCTTCTTTTATAGGAATAAAAATGTCCTTGCTTTGTATTCTCATGGGATATTACCACAAAACTGCAGCTTTCATCCAGTATTTGTTGGTATTGTTCTAAATACTCAGAAATTAAAAAGCAGCAGGGCTGTTCCCTCCTTTGTTGTGTTTGCAGGAGACTTTACTTTTTAAATTTATTTGTTAGTCTGTAGAAGAGTTGGTCCACCAGTCTATGAGCAAAAGTTATACTGACAATAGGAGTATATGTCTTCATACTGAGGTACCCTGTTCCTGGCATCCTAAGGAAAAGACAAATGATAAAATCCATATTTTAAGTTGTTATCTGGAAAATATAAATACATATATTACTTGCATGTTTTTCACTACTGAACTAAGAATGAAAGCAGAATCTCACCAATAAGATGGTGAAGGATATAAAGGAATATAAAGAATACAGTCAGCCCTCCACATTTGTGGGTTTCACTTTTGCAGATTTGATTATTCACGGATTATTTGCTGTCACCTCTGCTGCCTCCCTATACCATTTTTAATAGCGACTGCAAGCCTCATGAGACTGAGAAGCTGAGAATGAGTCTTCTAAGTTCCTATTAAAAATGGTGTGGGGCAGCAGTGGAGGTGGCAGTATGCCCCACCAGCCACCCATTTCTGCCTTATGAAGGAACCCTGGTGCCTCAAAGAAATCCATGGTGGGTTGAATAATGGTGATCATACTTTTTTGTGTGTTCAATATGGTTTGGGAGGGCCTAGAATTATTCATGTTTTTTTTCACTTTCATGAGGGTCCTGTGCCCCTAACCCTAGCGAATGTGGAGAGATTACTGTATTTGATAATTTCCCAATCCTTGATAGAAAGAGTTTTCATGGCTATCAGGATTCCCTGTTGTGGAAGTGTAGATGCTATAGAATTCTTCATTGTTTGGGACTGTTTCCTGTGGAAAATTTGATTAAGCTGAAACATGGGGATTTTGCCCAGAAAATATTATATTATATTATATTAATTTATTTTTGCATAGGACATATGATTCCTTTTCGGAAAGCCACACTGTCTGGGCAGAAAAGAAGTTTCCAATGCAGAAAACAAACAAACAAACAAACATATTTTCTATGCAGGTCAGAATAAGTCTCAACCTCTGCATAGTTCTCAACAACTGTGTTGCTTTTTAGGTCTTCTCACAGTGAGGAGAAATCTAATTATTCCTTTTTATTTATTTATCAAACTATTTCTAGCTCACCTTGTATCAAAAGATCTCAGAGTGGCATATAGAATAAAAATACTAACAGGTTAAAGGATAAAAATAATTGGCACATTAAAAAGTTTAAACAGTTTAAACTTTTAAAATGCTGTGCATAGCATTTGAAGTAAACCAGTGAGGCCCAAATGCTTTCACAAAAAGCTGTGTTTTTACATAGTTCCTAAAGGAAGCCAGTGTTGGTACTAATTGGGCCTCTAAGGGGAAGACATTTCACAACTGAGGTACGATGGTTGAGAAGGCCTCCTTTCATATTCCTACACAGTGTACTGACCTCACTGGTGGGACACAGAGGAGTCGTCCCTCCCAGCAGACTTCAATCCTCAGGTAGGTACAAATAGGTAGAGGCACTCCTGCAAATATTGAGGTCTCAAGCCATTTAGGACTTAAATGCCATCACAAGCACCATGATTTCCAGCTAGAAGCATATTGGCAGTCATTGCAATTCTTTTAAGGTGAGTGTTATCAGATGTATATATGCCATTCCAGTCAGCAACTGAGCCTCCGCATTTTGCACTAACTGCAACTTCCAAATCCTCTTCAAGAGCAGTCCCATATGGAGTGCATTGCAGTAGTCTAACTAGGGAGGTTACCACTGCATGAACTACTATAGCTAGGTGATCATGCTTGTGAGAATGAGATTGTTAGGTATTTCTGTCTGCAATCAAAATATTTTTCTTGTTTATTTTAATTTACATGGAAAAGAAACTGGAAACACCCACTGATCCCTAATGTAAGAGACACAGAATCTCAGGATTTTAAAGATGGGTCTTAATCTAAGTTCTATTTTTATTCTAACTTCTATCTTAAATGCTGCCAGTAGTATTCTTCTTATAAATGGGGGTCTGTTCCACCGCATGTCACTCTCTTTGTCTTTGAAGTGGCAAATATGTAAAAAGCATATGTGCAGTTTTTTTTTAAAGAACTCTGATCACAGAAGAATGGCTGCTTGAACCAAACAAAAAACTGCTTTACAGGAAACCATGGGTAGGAAGCACATTGCATTTCTGCAGTAATTTTTCATTACAATGACTAGGTGAACATTGTAGATGCTTAAAATTTGATTGCCAAAAGCCACCGAGCTATCAAATTTTCAGGAGCTGTCACGCACCCAGGATTCATTTGCATTAACCTTAAGATGTTTCTCTAAATCAGCATAACTGACCTGAATGCCATAGCAGATGCTATTTTCTGTAAAAACAAAAGATATTCTACAGCCAGAATACAAAATTTAATTAATGTATAAATCAAGATGTTTGTATGCAAGCAATGTATAGGGGAGGTAATTCAATAGCATAAATGCACAGGATGGGGTGATGCTAAGAAGGGGCCATGGAGTCAGACTGAGAGATGTAAGTCTGTGTTCCCAGAGTTCTTTAAGAGCCCATTTAATCTTCTCTTGTCTTATAGCTAGACTGCTTTATTATAGAACATGTTTCCTATCAGAAGGCAAAGTATAAAGTACTACCAAAGTTATACATACACAATATGAATAAATAGATTGAATGTTGCAAGAATGCAGACTGAGATGCAGAACTGGATAGGTGTGTCACATTATAGTGGCCAATATATATTTCTTATTTTTAATTCAAAGGAGGGATAGGGAAAGTGCAGAGTGCAGGTAGCATGCAGTCCACAAAGGCCATTTTTTACACCTAAAAGTAGCACTGATGTCTTCCTGTGCCACTCCCTCCACCAATTAGAGGGTCTTTTTTGTACAAAGCAAGATAGATTCCTCATTTTGCCCTTCCTAGCAGTGCTTGCATAACAAATAGATTTTAAAAGAGGACTCATCATGTTACAGGGAGCACTGCAGCCCAGTATCCTGTACTATATCAATATTTCTCATGTGCTCTTTGCTAGAGATAGGCGAGTTAATCTCTAAATAGTGAAAATCATATAAACCTTTTGTAGGCTTATATAGAACTTGGACAAGTTACCAGAAGGGACATGCCTTAGGGAGCATCTTTCTCCTTGCAAACTCTAGTCTTCAGGTGAGGCACTGCTTCAGAGTCCCTGACCTTTTGAAGCTAGACAGACAACCCAAGGTCCGTGGCAGCCTTAAGGAATCTTTTGCCTGTAATGCCCAGCTTACTGAAGTGCAGCTGACAACATGGCTTAAGCTACACTCTAATTAAAATGTCCTTTCAAGGATAAGTACATGAGCCTCAGGTGAAGAAGGAGACAGGAGCAGGGCTATAAACCCAGGGCAACTACAGGGAAGGTTCTGGTCAAGAAAATGCAGACAAAGAGGTACTAGCCCAACACCAGCAGGAACATAGGGAATAAATCAATATTTCTTTTTTTGGGTTTTAAAAAATGATTTTGGCTAATACTTTTACTAAGTTTTCCTTTTTTGTTGTTGTTGTAATAATTTTATTGAACTGCCAAATAACAAAACAATTCAGGGTAGTACAAGCCAATTTATACCAGGTCTGGGTCGGACTTGCCTATTTCAGTTCCAGAGTGCTGTAACACAGTCTAAAGTGTTTTAGGCTGATCCACAGATCTGGATATTAAATATAAGCTGGGGAAATCCAAACTGCGGATCTCCAATAATAACCATATGAGGGAAGGGCCAAGATGATTTGATGCAGAAGACGATGAGTGGAGCTGAACTTTGCTCATTAATTGTTCTATCATACAGTCTGGTGCAACAAATTCACCAGAGCTCTCTAGTCATGTGCTTCATAGGGGAGATGATGTGAAGTTGTTTGAAGGTAAACATCTCTTTGTGTGTTTGCTAGATTTATCTGTTTTAGTAGAAGATCATGAAAGAGGTGTGATGAGGAGTGGATAGTTGTTGATTGTCATCTGAGTTGGCTTCTTTAAGTTTATCTTTTTAATTTCCCTTTATTTTATTTTTTTATTTTATTTATTGTTTATTTGTATCCTGCCTCTCCATATGGATCGAGGCAGCGAACAACTTACAAATAGCATGTATTTCGAAACATTTCTATACATGCCCCCAGCAAGCTGGGTACTCATTTTACCGACCTACAGAAGGATGGAAGGCTGAGTCAACCTTAGAGCCTGGCAGGATCGAACTCACAACCTTGTGGCTTGCAGTACTGGCATTTAACCACTGCGCCACCAGGGCTCCTTTATTCTATTGAATAGCCTAGCTTTTCAGTTCCTCTATTTGCTTTCTTTCTTTTTTTTATATAAACCTTTCTTCATTGAGGTAGCAAAATATGTTCTCTCCATCTCACCCCACTTAATTTGTATTTGTTTTTGTTATGTATCAGCTGGAAGGCAAGCTGGAGTCAGCACAGAAACAGTAGGACATTATTTGGGGCCACTCTGTGGTGGGATTGCCATCTTCCTTTACTGTAGACAGAAAATGAGCAGGGGCAAGTTGATAGGGTATTGCAGCATCAGCATCTTAAGAGGAAGCACGAAACATTCTAATTCAGAAAAGAGGCAGACAAGTCCCAACAGTCAGGCAATTGGGGCAATCCATGTGACAGGTGATGAATCCCCTGGCAGCAACAGCTCTGTGACCCTCCCTCTCTCCAAAGAGCTTTAGTCTGGCCAGTCTAGAAGAAATGGTGCAAGGGAATTATGGAACCAGGAGAGGGAAGTTCCCTACAAGAGCACAAATCATCAAATTCTTGTGAGGGAACCATCAGGTTGACTTTATCCACTGTGCTGCTAGTAAAACATACTGCAGAAAGCAAATACTGTTTCCTGTACAGAAAGTGTTGCTTTCTGTGCAAATCAAGCACATACAGAATTTGTGCAGAATAAATCCACAAGTACAGTATTTTCTGCAAAGAATACAGCATTTCATGTGCCAGAAATAATATTTCTGTGTAGAAAATGCTGTTTCCTGCACAGAAAATGATCTTTTCTGAGCAAAATAACCATGTGCAAATTTTGTGCAAGTCCTGAACTGAAAAAAAATCTTGTCATTTTTAAATTTTATGTAGATGTGGTGGGAAAATTATATCTGGAGTGTTCCAGATTTATCATAAAGTGTTTGCTGAAATAGAGATGATTACCAACCAATTTATATAATTTCTCATTTGTTCCTATATACAGATGCTAACAGTCTCTATTACATAACAACTACATCAGTTTTTTTGTTTAGCGGCATCACTGATTGGTGCATAAAACTGGAGAGTTCAAAATGCTCTGTCAGTTTTACAGTGGAAAGACAAATTATGGCCCGTTACACTTATGGAAAAACTCACTTCATGTGTACTTTCCTTAAGAAATGATGATAGATACAATGACATTTTTTACCCAGTTTGGCAGTTACTTTTCTCTCATGCTGACAGCAATTCAGCTGAATTCAATATACCAACTTCTTGTGTAAATTTCTGGAAAGATTTCGTGTTTGAACAAATAAGTTTTATATATTGAGAATATGAGTTTTGCATGGTCATTTTCCCCATTATAGGTTGGAATGGTCTTTTTATTGTTTATCTATGTTTTTACTATGTGCAATTAAAAAAAGAAGGATAGGCTCAAGGGAAGTGACCCAGAGAGTTTAATAGCTTGTTAATGAGGATGTAAACTTGGATCTCCCAAGTTCCAGTCCAATACTGTAAGCCCACTTTCCACCCTGCTAGCAATTATATTTGTGGTCTTGCTCAACTTGTCAGTTCTGCCAGGCAAAAGGGATCTTGGTGCACCTTTCTCAAGGCACAATTTCATATTAGTTCTACCATCTGCATGTCAGAAGATGACAGCCTTGTTGATAAAGTAGATATCTTGGTGAGGACTTGTGTCATCTTGCTCTGAGAAATTAGATAATTCTTATACATAAAAGAAATGTGTGATCCCAAGAAAGAAACTTGCACAAAAATTTAATACCTGCTTTGTGGAGAAATAATCAACTTCTAGCACCAAAATTACAGTTATGGATTATTTTAAAAAATGGTTAAGATGATGGAAGATGTAAAACTGAGTGAAAGGGGAAAAAAGGATTCTTAAAATGGTAACTGGGTATCTTTTATTCAGTTTATGAAGTTAGATATAATCTAGATAATTGATACAACTCATTTGAAATGAAATAGTAAAAGAATAATTTACAGTGTTAAATTTGAAGTATTGGATAAGCTTGTTAAGAGAAAAGATATTTCATAGTCATTCCTATTCTCTGATTGCTTTAAAAACATTATATAGTCTGCCTGCTGTATATGAAGGGGTTCTGTTCTTTGAAGCCATGTGAACAACAAAAAATGTGACTGTTGTGTCCCATGGTGGTTGATGGATGCAACATGTGCATGCCTACAGCAATGTGGGCACACGCCCATTGCGTCCGTTGATTATAATGGGATGTGATGCTTTGCATGACCTCACATTCATGGATGTGGAGATTGTGCCAGAGAAGGGTACACTACATGTATATTTATGTCAAACAGTACAGATGTTCTCAGTTATAGAATATGTGATAAAGATTTTAAAAGATATTTATTTTGAATATGAAATGTGATTTACTGATGCTTAGACTAATAATTTATTGAGGGTTTAGAAGAGTCTTCTCTTAACATTACAATGTCTGGCAAGTAATGTATTGTCTTGACATTGATTTAAATTGTTAGGCATTCTTAAATTTCACATAAAAAGGAATCTTGACTTATTGTGTGTGAGTCACAAAAACTCATTGAGCATGACATGATTTGGAACATTAAGTTTTTCAAATACAATTGAAGGGTAGAAATGTTTGAATGACTTCCAGTTCCTCCTGAATTATTTAATCTTCAGTGATGGAGATTTCTGTATCACAACTGTGACATCCTCATTACAAGAGGGTTTGCAAAGACTGAAACTGTGTCTGTATACTTTGGAACTCATATGCTTTGCAGGAAAAGAGAGGAGGGAAATGAACTCTGTGAAACATTGCCAAAAATTGAGGCTAAGGTAACAGCTACATTAAGCAGTATTAAAATTACTGGGCTATGTTAAAATATTCACTCACATTTTAATAACAGATGGAGTACCTAAAGCTGCTTTCCCATTCAGGATGATTAAGTCATGTGGGATATGCCAGAATGGTTTTTTCCACCAGTGATAATGCATTGGGCCAGAGCTTGGAAGTAATATATTATGTCCAGTATTTTGTTAGTGAAATATACAAATGAAATATACAAATGCACCTACATATGCCTTGTTTTAGTTGCTGTGAAGATTAGTATTCTCTTCCACCATCCACACTGACCAAAACCCCCAGGACTCATGGTTACAGCTGCATATGTCTTGTTTTGGTTGCTGCAAAGGTTGATTTTCTCTCTCACTCTCGACATTGACCAAAGGCCCCCAGACTCATGGTTTTGGTGCAGTCACTCTTTTGAAAGGCTATTCTGTGGCTGGTGGAGAGCGTGGAGGGTCAGAGAAGCATCTGGCTATGCCCAAAACCAGATGCAGACCTATGACATCCTCTGTCAATGCCCTGTGGATCTTGCTTGAAGATGTCTGGCCATGGGGCATAGCTAGATGTTTCTCTTTCCCCCTTACACTTTCTACTAGCCATAGAATTGCTATTCAGGAAGGCTATCACAGCAAAATCGTGAATCCTGGTGATGGTGAGTGTGGAGCAGTTGCGAAGTTGTGCCTGCACAACTCTTATTCTATGCTGTGCAATACAGCATCTTATATTAACATATCATATTTGTAATACTTTTGGGGCCACAATGTTATCAAGTTAATTACTTTTTAAAAGAAACATAATGTCTAGTAACATTATCAGTTTTTCTCTTTTGAAAGTGTAATGGACAATTTTTACTTTTTATTTCTGAAAGGTTACTTTTAGGAAAATGTTTGAATATTTAGTTTTAATTTTTAAAAAGTAACTAAAAAATGACACCCTAATAATGAGAAAGGTAACAAATTACTCTAATAATGAATGATAAAAATGAATTGCAAAGCAATTACCATTGGGCAACTTTTAAAACGTAGCATTCTAAACTCTCCTATTCTTGTCAGAATCCTCTGCTACCTGCTATTCTGTTCCCTTCTTTACCCATGTGGCTATTTCTGTCCACCTGAGTATGGTGTAGAACACAAGTTGTACCAGCGTAAGATATGTTGCTTCCTGAAATAAATAACAAGATGATGTTTTAATTATAGAACATAGAAGAAATAATTTTTTACAACTTATACTATCACTGGAGAAGTGTGTGTGTGTGTGTGTGTGTAGTCCTCCAGACAGAAGTGAAATTTAAAATATAAATGCTGCTGAAGAACTGCAGAAAGAAAACTGAAAGATTTTTCTTTCTTAAGTCCTTTTCTTCATTAAATGGTTCTGACCCAGCAATTTCAGCATTAATCGGATACTTACTTGAGGATTCCACTGGAATAATGTAAGGTGATGCAAAGCTCATGGATCTAGAGAGGATGATTCAGTACAATAGTCAGTAATTCATATTTGGTATACTTGACAGCACCCAAAATATATTAGTCTGCTGAAGACTATTTTTTCCAAGAAGCCTTCAACAAAATAGTATTTTTCTTCTCTCCAAGGTAGAATAAATCCTTGATTATGGTAATAAGCAAGCACTGAAAATAAATATTAGAACTGAGCTCTGACTAAACAGCTACCACACTTTTTTAATTCACAAGAAGGTCTTTTCTTGAAGTTTTATCTAAAATTACTGTGAATAAGAACATTACAACTGAAATGCCAGTGACTGTTTTCCAATTTTGTTACCTGCTTTAAAAGACAACAATGGTGAAGGTCATATTATTCCTGCTGCCATATTAACTGTCAGTGTTAACTGTCTGAATATTCTTTGGGAGTACAAATGAATTTTTAGCCTGTTGTATGCAAATTAAAATAAGAAAATGTATTATAAAACTGACACTGGGCCTTGCATTTTCTGGGGTCTCACTCATGTCAACCAGAGGTAAAGCTACCCAGTTTGGCTTCTGTTGACCAGCATTGCCTGATACAGCACAGACGTCTTCTTGAGCCTTGACAATATAGCCATGGCAACCCATGGACTTTCTGTTGGGAGTTATAGTTTGCTAGGGTGTTAGCTCTTTGGGGGAAATTTGATGAAAGCTAAAACGGTTAGAAATCAGCTTTCTTTTAGCACAGTAGCAAAAGAAGTATGTCCCAATCTCTGTGTGGCTTCCCTGAACTGAGACTGACTTAGAAAGCAAAACAAGGCAAGCAGTTTCAGGTTACAAACTTGAAAAGTCTACTGATGAATTTTACATAAGCATTGGAAAGACTAGATCCTAACTAGCTAACAAAAAGATAAAGTAAGAAAGTAGCTTCATTCTTAACTCACCATCTTCTTGGTGGAGAGGTGAAACATGGTCAAAGGGAAGGAAGTAGAAGCAAAAATGGCAGAGAGAGATGTCTGAGAAGTGTGGTCTTTTATGTAAGGCCAATGACCCCAAGGTCTATACTGGGTCACATGGTCTGGTCACCTGGATACCATAACTGTGCATTTAAATAACACAAAGAGCAAGAGTAAGGCTTTAGGTGAGAAGGCAGAAGGCTTTGACACGCAAAGGAGAAAAGAAACTCTATGCTAGCTAAGCCCCATTTGCCCTAAAACATGGCGGGGGGTGGGGACAATGCCAGAATTTTCCAACACTTTCTGCTCTCTATTTACAGAAGAAGTGATGAGCTTAACTGTAGATATGAACAACTTTGCATTTTTGAGAGTGTCATTTTTAAGCAGAGGCTGGATGGCCATCTGTTGGGAGTGCTTTGATGGGGGTTCCAGCATGGCAGGGGGTTGGACTGGATGGCCATTGGGGTCTCTTCCAATTCTATGATTCTATGATTCAAATTTTCAAAAATGGGCAACTAGTGTGGTGAGGGGTAAAAAAAATCCTCAGAGGTTGCTGATCATCATGACCGGATGGAGCCGTGCCTGGCTGCAATTCTTCTCCCTCACAGGCTAAAGCAGTGGCAGTTAGAAGTGGAGGGAGGGACTCTTTTTTTATTACTTTTCTTGTTCCCAGAAAACTAAGGGGCCATTTAGGATGCAACCTAGTACTTGAATAGCTCTTTTTGAAAGTTCCAAGATGCTTCCTTCCATAGCACCTCAGTACATCATGCAGACTACATGACTTGAAGTTATCTCAAGTTTTTCCCTGACTGCGTTTTGTAACAGCTTTGCCTGGCTCAGCTGATGGAGCTTGGAATCATAGAATCTTAGAGCTGGAAAGGACCATATCTAGTTCAACCCCCAGCAGGCAAGGATGCTTGCACAGATTTCTTACAATTTTTGATTGGCCCTGTAAAGAAATTACCACAATATGGAATTTGTAACACTACAAGGATCAACACATTTATTGTATCACAGACGTTGGTGGCTCAAAATATATTCTGGTGTCAGTGTCATGGAAAACTCTGATGTTAGTAGAACTGTGAATCAGTTTCACTTCTAAGTGAAGACTTTGAAGGAGCTATCTAGGATGCTGAATATGACCCTCCAAATAGCTTTAGCTCTTTGGATAGTTCTCTTAAAGTTTACACTAAAATCTAGAGTAGATTAACCGTCCATTGACACTGGATCCACTGGATGCCACTGTCAAATGCATAGTACTAGTATATGTTTGGATAAGAAAAATAGTATCTTGGTTGCATTTAAATCTTTTCTACTTCAAATATTAGATACAAAGAAATGAAAGCAGAAATGGAAATAGAGAAGACACTTGTTCTAAACAGTTTTTCTGCTCAGAACTCTGTCAGCTGTGTTTTGAATGTGTTGACACTTACAAGGTGGCCCCACCTAGAGAGCCCCTGAATGTGATTGCCAGAAAACTTAGAATCTCAACTGTGCATGTCCATTTGGAAAGTGTTGTTTACTTACAACTGCAGAAATACAAGAATCCTGAAAGCAGAGTGAGGACATATTCACTTGAGCATAGGCTCGCCACATTGTCTATGGTATCTTGAAGACATTGCTCATGCTACAGTATGTTTCAGGATTACAGTTAGGATGCCCTGGTATCCTGACCAAAAATACTGATTTGCTACTATGTTCTGCTTAGTTGCAGGCTCTTCCAGGAGACCCAGTACAAGTACAGTCCACAGGTTGGTACAGAAAGATAATATAAAATATTATCGCTGGGCATTTAAATGGAGAGCATGTCAACAGGAAGAGCTAGGTTTTGTTATTTAGGTGAGAGCAAACCAATTTATTATTCAGTTCATTGTAACAATCAAGAAACATACCAACGAATGGCACAAAGCCAACTTCGTTGACTATATTCTATAGTACAGACTGCATACTTTGACAATGGAAGCCACTAAGGTTTTGCTAGCTAAACCATTACCAATCACTGTTACTGTGTTATACATTCCTATTCCATGATATCATATAATTGAAAATGAACATTATTTAGTTGGCATGAAAAATATAAATAATACACTGTTGTGGCTGAAAAGTCATGCTGGCAAAGAGGACTGGCTGCACACATGCAAAAGTAGATCAGATGGGACCTCCGGGCAGGGCCAAGTCATAAGTTCAAGGAATCAATTGGGGAGCCCCAGTGCCGATGAGTTTACAATAATCCCTTCAATGATTCAACCTTCAAACACAATAGTGCACAAAATTGTCTCAATAGAGCAACCTATGTTCATCAACCTCCTTTGTTTCTTCATTGAGAAGCTATCACAATTCTCATCAATGCTTTGTCACCTAATGCTAAGACCATTAGCTCATTTTGGACCCCATTGTTTGGTCTGCCAGAGAGCCAGTAACATCTTCCCCTTCAGGGCAGAAAAAGAGTATTTAAACCCTGGCTCTGAGCCAGACGACTTGTAATACACTGGACATAGGCTGTTGTTCTTTTGCTGCAGATTCCCATTCTTGTGCTACCCTCAGACCACTAGTATGAGCCATGTCATTTCGTCTCTTCTCTTCAGGATAGGTAAATATTGCCCACTTCATCCCAGCTTCTCACTATCCAATTTTCCCTCCTTTCCTTTGGTTAGCCTTGTATGGTTGTGAAACTGCTTGAATCATGATCATGGTATCTCCCCTGCCAGGTAAGAACAGATAACGAAATATTTAAAAATTAACTTTCCAAGGTTACCAGAAATATATTTGTTAAATATTTTTGAGAAAATAGATGTAAAAGTAAGGAGAGAAAATTCTGGTATTTTAAGTTATATGATTTGTGCTGCAAGATTAGTATATGCGAAAAGATGGAGAGACACAAACACACCAACAATGGAGGATTGGGCTAATAAGCTGTACGAAATGGCTGAAATGGATAAATTGACAAAATATCTGGAGAATAAAAATAACAGTGTATTTAAAAAAGAATGGGAAGTTTTAGACCCATTATGGAATGAACATTGGGGAAAATTGGCAACATTAGGTCTGTATGACTAGGATAATAAGATTAAAAACTATGGAATATAATAATATATAGATATATCACAAAAATGGATGTTAATTACATATGAATAGGTTGGATATAAATAATGAAGCAGGTTAGCTATTAGGAAGGTATAGATATAAGATGTATAGAAATAAATTATAACATAAGAAATAGAGGGAAAGGGAATGTAATTATTTAGTAAGCTATAAATAAAGGACACTTAAGATTCGTGAATAGAATTTTTTTTTCTGTAATAGAATAGAAATTACAAGAAGGTACGATAAGCAGTTAGAAGTTTAGAGTATAGGGTAAAGGGCTATAAAGATTAGAGTAAGTTAATTTTGAATAGCTGGATAGAGGAGATGTTAGGAGATGTTCTCAATGGTGTGAAAATAAGAAGTCAAGAAAGTGTGGAATGGAGTGCAAAGATAGTAAGTGTGTAAGTATATAAATTTGTTAGTTAGTTAGTTAAAAGTTTGTATAGTAAGTTAGTAGATAAATTTGGCTTGGATGGAATTGGTTTGTATGATTTGATTTGTGCGTATTTGTGTTGTTTTTTTTTTGTTTTTTTGTTTTGTTTTGTTTTTAATGTTATTTGAATAAAATATATTTTTAATATAAAAAAAAAAAGAAACTGCTTGAATCATGTGTGTGCTTGTGGTATTTCCCCCAATAAAATGTTCTTTCAGTCTCCAACTGGTATCCCTGCATTAATACCGCTATACAAAGGTGGAAAGATCCTGTAAGCTTACCCCCCTCTTGCAGTCCTCCCTTTTTGAGCTGTAATTCCCCATTGTTCCATAGAGGCACTGGCACTGTGAGTGGACCTCTGAGTTACCCATCTTTTGGGATAACATCACAACTAATATTAACCAGGCTGATGAAAATTCTGTCCTTCATATGTTAAGATCTCTACAGTATTGCCAAACTTGTTAGTGCAATTTGTTCTCTGAAGAATTTGGATAGCCAAACTGACCATCTAGTTGTCCTCCCTTTGCATAGGGTGAAGCTCTGTTATTTCAAGAACAACAAAAAGGCATTTGTGATGCAATCAGCCTGGCATCCAAGGCAGGGCAAATCCTCTCTGTCAGCAAGTCATGGGTCAGGTTCCGTGGTGCTGTTTTTGTCATTAATAAAACATTTGGAAAGAACTATTTTACACTGTTCAAGCAGCAGTGTGTGTTCATTCCTGTTTTGTTCTGTGGCAGGGAGGTTAGACATGACCTTTCTTTGCCCCCTTCCCTTTTCACTGCTAAAAAGATGCTTCTCATAGGCAATAACAAATTGGCAAGGAGGCATTGGCCATGTTCTTTGGCTTTCTCAATGTAGCACTCTCATCTTTTACTATATATCTTAGCTCTTCATTATCTATTATATGCCCTGTTCAGTCTTCCATGGCTACATATTAAGTCTGTAGATTAACAGTGATGTAAATGGGAACTATTTCCAAAGTATTCCTGCCTGTACTCTCCTCTGCCCCTGTCTGACTTAGACACACTGTGCGGGGAGGGGAAGGATAAACTTTCATTCCTTGTATACCTTGCCCTAAATGCAGTTGTTAGTTCCAATCAAAGTAATGGGGTTGACACAAGTTCTGACATGCCATCCAGCAATTCCTTCAGAGGGTCTCTTTCAGTTGGAACCAGCAAATGGATTTAAGCCGACGTTCCCTGCAAGGAACTTCTAGTCATGAAAAGAATTCTTGCTAAATTATTTGACAGAACAAGTTCTCTTGGCCTGTTAAGAGTTTGTTAACCCCTACAAGATTTTTCATCTCTATCACCTTTGTTGAAAGTGTTTTTTTTCTTTTCTCTCAATTTGCTTAAAATGGGTCAGTGCAAAATGGGTGGTCATTTGATTAAGATTTGATTAAGAACAAAAAGACTAACAACCCATCCAATGCTTCTAATTTTTAAAACTCCATGCAACAAGGCAGCAGCTACCATACTGTGGTACAAAATTGTTGTACTTTGCACATTTTGTACAGATGTTTGATCTGGAAATGCAAGCACTCTCATGAAGACTGGCAGAAAATATCTCTCTATCTTGTAGGAAGACGTGGTGGTGGTGCTGCTGCTGATTTTTTATAGTTTCTCATTCTCATGAATGAGATAAACAACAATTTACATCTTTAAGATCTTCTTTCTCAGGCACTTGTGAGTCTGCAAGGAAATAAATGTTTTGTAACTGCATCCTATGTATCAAACAAATATCATTTTTGTCTGTAGCATATTTTAAATAGCCCTACCTCCAGTTCTCTCACTAAACATATTGATTTCTGTTATTGGGCTTGCCATTAGTTTTTATTTTCTTTTTCAAATGACATATCAGTTATAAATTCCCAAACAGGGGATTGCTGTTCTAATTGATGTAATTACATAAATCAGATTTTTAAAATTATCTGTTCTGAAGAATAAATTATTCTTTGTTGCTGAGCAAGAGATTGTGGAGAATGCTGTTCCTTCAACTGACTCATTTGCCTAATACAATGCCTAAATTTTAATCTCCATTTTTGCCAGGCTGCCGTGTTTCCTTGTGCTTCTACTCTGCGCTGGTGAAGGGACTTGTATACTTTCCTGGGGGAGGGGGGTGTACAGATTTCTGAGTTGCAACCTGGGTTTGTGCTTTTCATCCCAGAATGCATTGCAGTGTGTAACCTGATACTGGCATACTTATTGGTAATTTGCACACTCTATCAAAGGACTACATTTAATTACACACATTGGGCCTAAATTTTGGAGCTTTTCTGTTTCTTCTCCCATTGCCTACTAATTACGAGAATTCATAGAGAATCTAAAAGCTTGCACAGTTTTGTGGCATTTTCATTGGTGCTAATAATAAAATTGCCCAACACTGGATTTTTGCTGGTTAGTTTGTTTTCTAGTGAACCAGCCAAGCTACCTTTAGATTTTCATTAAACATGCCTCAGTGTACATTTGAGCTGATTTTTAGTTTACAAAGGTAACTTTGAGGGAATCTGTAGATTTGCTACTATGGGATAAACACAGCAAACTCAGAAATGATTTTGGTGGAGGAGTGATATAAATGTAATAACATCAATACAACCTATGACACACAGTTTGATAATTAGGTTCTGTGTTTTTCAGCCACTTAGCTTTGAACTATGTCAATCGAAGTTCATAAGATGTAAGAGTCAAGAAACACAAAGCTTAACAATATAACATGTAGAACTAACTGCTCATGGTTAATGTGGTTTGTCTCCTCCTGTGCAGCATTGATCTGCAATCTACACATTAAATCAATTAATGAAATACTAAATTAATGATGCCAGTTAATTAGCTAATGCTTTCAGCCTTATTATTAAGCCACTTTGAGGTTTTGTTCTTTAAAGATCTGGGGCTAGAATGCTTGGATTCAGCAGAATTTGATCTTCCTGCTGACAACAGGGTATCATTAACATCATTTAAATTCACATATGGATTTGAGCATAGTCATTTGGGGTCAGCTTGAATATCAACTTTTTTTTTAAATGGACTTATGAATCCCACATATTCTTTAGAAAGGAATCTTGGTTCCACTTCAGGTTCTTAGGTGCCTGATAACTAAAGATAGCTTTCATTTCTACTCATGTAGATATTTCTTAATTCTACCTTTTCATGGACTAATGTAATGTATGGCATTGTTGGAAGTTTGTATTAGTCTAATCAGAATATATTTGTTGGTTTCTTTTCATTTGTTGATGGTATATGCCACATACACAAAATAATATCTGTCTCTTTTAGTATACAAAACTATATCATTGATCATTCAGGTCACCAAACCTGCTGTATTCTATAATGAGACCAAAACAAAGACCACCACCAACAACACTTAATATTTTTGGCTCTAGAATGCACATTTAAGAATCAGTTTGGACCAAATGTAACATGCATATGTAGGTTGACTCCTTGAATATTTTGTGCATGTTAAGGGCCCATCAGTAAACTTGGCTCTGTGTGTGTGTGTGTGTGTGTGTGAAGAATTGCTGATTTGGTGTATTTAGCATAAAGTTTGATGTGACACTAAATTTAAAGGTTGTTAAGTGCTACCAGTCAGATTTTTGTTTCATTTAAAACATAAGCAAAACTTCAATTAGGGCAGCAATAGCTAAATTTTGTAATATATAAGACATGCATATATACAATAACGGTGTGGCTGCATTTGTCTTTTTTCACCAAAGCTCCAAGTCCATGAAATCTAAACTCTGGAAACTTGACTTGAATATTAAGAGGATCCTGCAGGTGTGCAGTTGAGGATATTTTTGTTTTTTAAAAGGACTAATTTTTATTAAGTAAAAACTATTTTTATGCTGCAGTACTACATTCAGCCACTAGGTGATGTCACATTACTAAGTGGCAGATAGCAGGCTCCACAAAAATAAAAGAGCAAATTGAATAGCATATCTAGTCTTTCCATTGCTGGGAATGACATAGAACCTCCTCATGTGCAATCCCAATGACTGTACTTCTACATATATATGCAGGTGCATTTATCTATACGGTGAGTTTGTGATGAGGAAGAGAGGGAGAAATTCTGCTTCATCATTTGTGCTTCATGTCTTCTCTTCCTTGCTCAGATAATGGCATTTTCTCTTTTGTCTACTTTAGGAGCAGAAAGTTAGCCCCTTTCCACGCGGGGTTAAAAAAACGGTGTAGAGCGACCTCTGACGGAGGTCATCTACACCGTAATGTGGATTGGGGTGGACTACTTTTGTGTAGTTCCATACCCCAATCTGCGCAGGGGCGACCAGAAGTGGCGGCGCCGCGTGCTTTTTGAAAACCACTTGTCTTGTGGTTTTTAAAAAGCACAGGTGTGCAGCCCCGTGCAGCCCCGTCGCAGCGCCCGGTGTGGATTTGCAGGTGCACGCAAGTGTGCGCCTGCAGACCGGCCAGAGGGCAGGCTTCCAGCTGGCCAGCTTCTCCGGTTGGCGAACTTGCGCTGCTCCACGTTGCGACGGCTCCAGGTAAGCTCTGTTTTGGCGTGTTTTGGGGCGTGGCTTCCTCCGCGTGTGGAAAGGGCCTTAGTCTTAATATGTGTGGGGAGGAAAGGAAAAGAGAATAGGGTGAGCATAAAGATCCTTATCCAGACTTACTTTGTCTTTTAAATTGCAGTCTCCTATATCCGCTTACCTAGGATCAGAAGCCCTTGGATTCAGTGGTGTATTCTTCTGCATGTGTAGGATTGCCTTAATTGACTTAAAAAACAACAACAACTTCATGTCAAAGATGGGACACCTTCTGTACCTTTTCAGGGGCAACTGTGCTGACATCTTTTTTTAAAAACAGAAGCTAGTTCATGTCTCAGAGTAAATATAATCTGTGGAGGTTTTACTTAATTCTTTCATTTCTAGTCACTCAGCTAATTAAAAGTTTCTTTTTGAGCATACAAAGAATTTTTCCTGCATTAGCTCAAAAATTCTGATGGACCCCAGCTATAAAGGCTGCTTTTAAGAATTCTTTCTTGCCCTTGCTCTCTGTTTCATTGTTTCTTATTTAAAGGTTTGACTTTTGTGTGAATGATTAGTAGTTAATTTAAACTTGGTGTGTATGTTTATTACTGTGAGCTCTTTAGTTTATTGTATGATTAGGAAAGCCTGGAGTTGTAATTGTTATAGAATTTGCTGTTGAAGTAAACATGGTGACAGGGTTCGTGGTTAGCAAAGGTTTGGTAGGATAATTTTAGATGCTTCAGGCTGGACCCCAGACTTTGTGAAATCCTCATTCCTGAGAAAGTTATTTGTGCTAAAGATCTGCATCTTCTACATCTGCTAAAGGCACAGGAACTCATCTGTTAAATATGATTGGAAGAAATAAACAGTTGAGAACAAAGAAGAAGATAATGTTATATTTAATTACAGCAGCAAGATGTGCTATGCACGATGCTGGAAAGAAGAAACAGAGCCTGCTGTGGATGATTGGAAGATTAAAATCATGAATATTATAGAAATAGAAAAGCTTTCAAGCTTGTTGAAAGGAAATTCAACTCAACAGTTTGAAAGGGAATGGAGACCAATCATAGACTGGGTGAAAAGAAATTAGATACTACAAAGTGATTTAGGCAAGAAGCTAGGATTTGGAACAGTAACTTTTATATTAAGAGTGGGAACACAGAATAGGAAATAACAGTCAAATTCACATAGTAAGTTAAATAGTATAAGAATATGACAACAAAAAGATAATTCACAAAATGGAGGTTTAGTTTAAACAAATTTAATATTGGTTTTGTATTCAGGAAAACATGAAACAAGGATAGTAGGGGGAGGGAGGGGGGAGGGAAAAGAGTTATGAGAATATATAAAACTCAATAGCAACGGGGGTATAAGTGGAATGAGAGGGAGAAGGAAGGGATACAAAATAGGGAATATACAGAAATGTGAATATGAAAGAAACACAGCTATTTTATATTTTATGGAAAAAAATTGTAAGATTTTGAGTGTTGGAATTCTTATAAGTTAGAAACTACTTGAAGGCACACAGCAACATGAAGCTGTGTACTTTTTCCTAGTGCATATGGTTATATATATCTACCAGCCACATACTTGCTCCTTCATAAAATATTTATTCCTTTGTGGTTTGCAAAATAGAACAAAGTAACTATAATATGACATAGGGCTCAATCCAGTTGTTAATCCCAATTGGAGCAATGCCATTCAGGCAGTGGGAAGTAAGTGAATGTGGACAGAATAACACCCTTTCATTCAGTGGGGTGACTCTGTTTAGAACTGGCAACTGGATTTGCTTCATACAACACAACAACTCAGGTTTGGAAACAAATAACACAATTAATAGATATTAAAACCTCAGAATAAAAACTCTACCTCTGCTATATAAAACAGAGCATCCTTTAAAAACTTAAAATACAAAACACTAAATTTCTCTGAGAGAATAAAATGATGTTGACCTTCCTGAACCATAAAAATAGCGATGGGTGCCTGTTGAGTCTTTTTGTGGAAGGAATTCAGTAACCAGGCACTGCAAATGAAAATATGAATATAAAGAAATTTGTTAAGTTTAGCATTTTGTAAAAATTGAACTGAAGCACATTTTATTCCCCTCCACCACAATATTTAGCTAAAATTACCTTTTTACTAAAGGCACTTCAGATGTCAGGGCAGTGCTTGATTAATGTGAATTAAGTTGCAACCAGACAAAAAACATATTGGAAACATGGGACATGGAAAAGCGTGTGACATGGCATTCAAGCTTAAGTTTATAATTCTGTTAGATCCTTTTGCCACTGCTGATTGGTCGTTCCTCCACACACTTATTTATTTTACAAATACTTACAGTTACTTAGAACTGAATGCTTCAAAATGATGTACAATAGTGTGAAAATGTAATGCAACAATACACAGAATTAAAATGCAATGTTTGCATTGCCCATAAAACAGATTGTGAATTAAATCAGGATATGAAAAAAGTGTCACAGCAAAAGAAAGGAGAAGTTGATAACCTTACTTAAAACAAAACAAGCAACGAGGGTAGAGTACTTTCCATCCATGTGAGTAAGGACTGCAACACTTGGGAGCAATCTAATTAGGGAAATAAAATAGACAACAAAAGGATGTAGGCTCAGAAAGGTTTCCAGCTGCCAAAGAGACTCAGCAGAATAGCAGTGCAGGGTTCTAGCTCTGATGTTCAAATGAACTGAATGAAAGGAAACTCTGTATCTTTCTTTGCATAAAATGCACAGTGTTCCAGTTTCTCCTCAGAGGAAAAAAAAAGCTCATGCTGTGTAATTGATTGCAGTAATATCAGGTCTAGGGTAGATCAGCATTTAATTTTGTGATTATTTCTTCTGATGTAATATTTTGTACTACTATACAGATCGCTGATTCCTGCTTCTTAGTAGCTGTATGTGGTCTTTTTAAAACACACACTCCAGTTCTTGTTTCTCTCCCGCTCTCTCTCCACCTCTATTTTCCTCTCTCATTCTTTTTCACTTTCCAGGCAGAGTGAGGTAAGGAGACAACTTTCCACACCCCAGGTTTTTTGTTGTTTTGAGGCGCACAGTAAACTGTATGCCTCCATTTGCTTCAAATCCATTTGGATTTTTCATTAACAGAATGAGTAAAGAAATGTAAAATAATAAAAAGAAACTAGTTTTCTGACAGAGCTTCATGATGTCAAGAGCCATGAATAGATGACTTTATGCATTAGCAGGTTGTGAAAAGGCCATTTTTAACTTCAAGTGGTGAAATGCAGCTAATATGAATGTTAATACCTCTCAGACGCATGATGAGTAAGGGTGCATCAGTTCTGATAAATTATATCCATTTCAAAATCTCTTGAAGACAAAAAATATAATCTAAACCAATAAATACATAGTCACGAGTTTGATATATGCATGCAAGCTTGCAGTTCACATTTGGGCTTTTCTGTAGTTGTGGTTTGTAAAATGTGAGAACTGAGAAGTCCCATTCTTCTTATGTAGAACAGTATAATTGTATTGGGAAAGATCAAATGTTTGTCAAATATGAGCCATCACCATCACGCATAATCACCCATGCAAATTATTCAGCTAGAGATAATGTGACCCAGTTTAGGTTGCCAACTTTGTTTTCTGCAAGTGCTTCTATACCTATAATAATTCAACTCCCTACAAATTAATGAATAGAACTAGCATATCTGGAACACTTCTAGACTCTGAGTTTACTATGTACAATGAGATTTTATTGGAGGGAGTATTTATTTATTTAGTTCCTCATCTGCAGACTGAAATCATATGGTCCAAGGAAAATTTAATTGTGGGCTTGCTTGTTATGTGGAGTACATATCAGAGCTCCTTTAGCTGATTATATAAATTGCTTTATCATTTATATCTTTATAACTTGTTCCAATGCAATTATTTATGCAAAAATATTTTGAGGCAAAAGAAAGAGGAATAGGGGACACTGCTGTGAATCCCTCAGGATGTGACTACCTTAGCATTAGGCAGAATGAGGTGGACATCCCAGGCAGCAGTGTGTGTGTGTGTGTGTGTGTGTGTGTGGTATTAAAAGAAGAGTGCATTTTAATTAATAATGCATTTTTTTCTTTTATTAATCTATTTTAATGCCAGAGAAAGGTGGTGGTGGTGGTGGTGGTGGTGGTGGTGGAGGAGGAGGAGGAGGAGGAATTTATGCCATTTTCTACCATGAGTGCCAAACTAATTTAACCAGGAAGGATACCAAACACTTTGTAGTGTATGTGCATGCATGCATCATTTCTTACTCTGGCCATTTCCACACTAGAGTGTTATAGTGTGGAAATGGGCTCTGTCTTGGGTAGCAATGTATATTGTGCTATGGTGCCTAGTTTAAAAGTGACACCTGTTTCTTATGTACTCTAACAAACCATCATGCACAAAATATTGTGTCAGAGACATACAGTCAGGCCCTAGCCATGTTGGCTTGATAATAAATTCCATTGATTTTAATTGGTTTTACTTCTGATGTGTCTGCTTGAGACTGCTGCCTTAGGTGGTAAGGAGGCATGTTTAATAACCCCAAACACACTGGTAATGATGGGGCTATGTAACTACATGGTTCCTGAGGGAGAAGAGGCATTGATATGAAAAGAAAATCATATGCAGAACATGCGCTGCTTGAGGTCAGGCACTAATTACATTAAAAATGCTTGCTGACTGTACAGCAGAATATAAAAAGAAAAATCTTCCACAGACAGAATTCCAATTTTATTTTTGTATTGACCTGTGCTCTTTATTGTAACTCCAGCCTTGACCATTATTTACCCCAAACAAAACACAAAATCTGATAAAGCATTGCTTAGCTGATGTGTAGCTAGAAATCATCATTAAGCTCTAAAATTATATTTTCTGCAACACACTGTAAATAGAAATATTAAAGATTTATGGGATAAAATTAGAGGCACTTTGTCACTGTATAGCTCTGGGAAATAAATAAGCAGGAAGCACAATCGATGCCTGGCTCTGTACATCGTAATTCACTGCTTAGATTTGCTGCTTCTAAGGCAGTCTGACTCTGATGGAGCTACAGCCATTGATTGCAGCGTCACCTGGCTTAGCATGACAAATGATTCTTGATAACCTATCTGTCTAAAGGAGAGTGGATGTTGCTTATACATTTACAAAATGGTCACTGCTCCTTATCGTTAACCACACAGGCCTTATGCAGTTTGTTACAGATTATGCCCTTGCTGCCTGCATTAGTTAAACAGGAAGTCTATTTAGATAGGCCAGCTATCCACAAAATGTCACACTACTGGCACACCAATCTGTTTCCATGTTTAAACCATAAATGAATGTGTTATTAAAATTAATGTTCCTCAGTCCAAATCCTCAATTCTTCCCTCTTGAGTTGTTTGTGTGCTCCTTTTTAAGCATCTGATGGAGTCAGTGTGTGTGTACACCACACACAAAGGCAAGCAAACGGAAAGACAAACTATTAATATCAGATACTTGTGGCTCAAACACTTTCTCTGAAAGTGTCACCCTTTGTTTATTTTGTTTCAATGGATAATCCAGATGGCATCTTTGCTCAGAGTTTGCAATCAAAAGTTTTTCTGTGTTTTACTCTTGTACTATGGTTTCTGAACTTGGGTCCTCACATGTGGGATTACAAATCCCAGGAATCTCTGGGCATCAGGGACCAGGGAACTGTTTTTAAGGGGTATATATATGTAGGTTCAACATTGCCAGACATTAACTTTGTTTACTGCAGATACATTTTTACAAAACAATGAAAAGAGTGAATGCATTGTATTCAAATAAAACCAATCACTGACTCCAGCAAGAAACGATCTGATTATCATGGTATCAATGGCAAAATAATACATGGAATGTTACAGAATTGAGTAAATAAAAATATCATGAATATAGCAAGCAAAGGGAAAACATGTAAGTCCCTAGTAAGAGAATACAAAGGTTTCCAAAAGGTCTCCTAACAAATCTGTGTCCTCTATTTTTGAAAACAAAATCTGTGGAAGATATGGGATTGCAAAATATTCCCAAAAGAAATTGGAAAACATATATTTACCAAGCTTCAGGTGTAGAAACTTTTCTTATGTAAAACCTAAAAATAAGTATATATAGTGAAGTGATCACGTTTGCTGATGACAATAAATTATTTAGGGTAAGAACAAGAAGAAATTGCAAAGAGTTCCAAAAAGATATCTCCTAACCTGGGAGAACGGGCTGTAAAATGATACATGACAGTTCATTGAAAACAAGTGTAAAGTGATATATATTGGGGCAAAAAATCCCAAGTTCACATATATATTGATTGGACGTGAGCTGGCACCAGTGTGTGGCTGCTGTGGGGTGGGAGGAGACAAATTCCAAGTTGGGCATAATTAGAAAAGGAATTAGAAATTACTCATAGTGCCCTTACAGAAATCCACAGTGTAACCACATCTGGAATACTATGTAGACTTCTGGTCATTCCTCTTAGAGAGAATGTTGTAGAGACTGAAAAAGTACAGAAAGGAGTAATCAAAATGAGCATGCATTGGCATTACTGGACAACAGGTAGCCATTTTTGCAGCTCAGGGAAAAAGTCAAGTAAAGGGAAACATAATAAAGGTGTACAAAATGATAAAGGTGCATCTCTCATAATCCTAGAATCCAAGGTCATTCATTGAAACGGAATGGTTTGAAATTCAGGACTACTAAAATTAGGCACACAGAACATAGTTGAAATATAGAATTTATTGCCACAGGATGTAGTGGTTGTTCCCAACCTGGTTTTAAAATTGGACTGGATAAATTCGTGGAAGATGTGCCATAAACGGCTACTGGTCATGATGGTAATATGTCAGTTCCACTGTCAGAGGGAATATGCCTCCATGTAACAGTTGCTGGACAGCGCAGGGTAGAGAGTACAGTTTTGCTCATGTTCTATTAGTGGGTTTTCATAGATAAATGGTTGGCCACCAGGTGAACTGAATATTGGACAAGATAGTTTCTCAGTCTAATCCAGCATAGCTTTTGATTTGTTCTTTTATCAGCCCAAAGATTAAAGAATCAAGAAAAATTCTCTGAGGTTGTAAAGGAAATTTTAAAAAAAAATAGAAAAAGCAAAAACAGAAAAATATAGATTATGCAGAAACAAAGCTTTGGGAAGAATGAGGGCCTCTTTATGACTGAAGCAATGTGTAGCAAAAATGGACTCTTCTGGGAAAAATCCCACACATTCTAAATAAAAACCAAAGAAAATCTTTAAGTAGGCACCTCTCTCCCATTCACTCTCTCAGCCTTAGAAGAAGGCAATGGCAAATCTCCTCTGAATAAATCTTGCCAAGAAAACAGTACAATAGGGTTTCTATAATCAAAGTCTACTTGAAGGTACATAAGAACAACAAATACCATTCAGACCTTTCCAGCAACCCCTTTGGTTACCGCCTACTGGTGCTGCTAGGAACAGGTTCCAGTTTTGATTGATCAGGCTATCACAATGATTACAGACTGAAAATTTTTGACATATTAGAGAGAGTAAGGGTTTATGAATAACATATTAGTGTTGAGCAGTGTTTTTCCCTGCCTACATTACGCACAGTAAGGATGCTCAGGGAATTGCCTTGAAGCAGTGGACTCTCTTTGTCATGGAGTTGTCTTCATTGGAGATTTCTAAGCATGGTTGGATGCACACCACTCAGAAATGTTTTACTGTGGATTCCTGCACTGGTAGGGAGTTGGACTAGATGACCTTCACAATCCTTTTTGACTCTATTATTTTGTGACTCAGATCTGAATTGTCAAATTCCCAAAGTCCTAAAGTATTGAGAGAAATTAGCTCTACAGCATATGCAAAGTACAAACAATAATTAAAAGAAGTAATACATTGCAGATGCTAGTCATACAAGTTACAATGTTGTTGTTGTTGTTGTTTTGTGCCTTCAAGTTGTTTCTGACTAAGGCAAACCTATCACAGGGTTTTCTAGGGCTGAGAGTATGTGACCAACCTATGATTACCTAGTGGGTTTCCATGGCTGAGCAGGGATCTAACCTTAGTCTCCAGGGTCGTAACCAATGCTCCAACCACTACATCATTCTGGCTCTCCCTACAGTGTTGAAGTAGACATTTTTTCTTTATTTTTTCCCCTCTATTATGTAAAATAAAAAACGCTGGTGCAATAGCTGCTGTAAGCTCCCACTTTCTACTTTCCTCTTTGCTCCCAGTCTTCTCTTTCCTGAGTGAAATGTCCCCCTTGTGCAGTTTTCCTCTCAGGACTTGTTTTCTGCATGTTGACCACATTTGTGTCATTAGTTGATGTCAGAGAACAGCATAGTGCTTGTAGAAGAGATAACGTGCCATAAGGGTTATGAAAACTATTTAATGATAAAAAAATACATTTTACATTAAGCTGAAACACTAGCTTTTCCCCTGCCCCGAAAACCAAACAGGGCAAATCCTTTTTCCTTGCTTGCTTCTTAATATGGCTAAAACTGAATGTCACATCAAAACAAGGAGATGTTCTTCAGTTAGATACTGACATCAAATTTTCTCTCCCTCCTTATTATAGTTTTAATGTCTTCACTGCCTTTGTAATACTTATTTCATATGAGTCAAACTCCTCATTAAACTGTCTTCCATGGCCCCTAGACCTTTCCCGTAATGATTACAGCTAATTTGAAATCCACTGGCACAATAAAGTGGCTTAAATTGTCTTTTTCCTGTATTCATTACTTTCCTCTTTTTTATGTTCAGTCTTTTCTACCTTCATGTATCTCACTTACACTGTTTTGGCTACATCCTTCAGGGATCCTCCACTGTCTTGTGTCATGGGGCTGCATGCTTCATTTGCCCCTCATTTTCTTCTGCTTTGCTAAGTTGCTGAATCAAGGAGGTTGATTCCAAAGTTCAGATCCTCTCTTGAGGTGAGTTCCTTGGTACATTTTCATCAGTGAGTGATTGCAATGCAAAGCAATAGGATGCATGTGCAAAATGGCTATTGTGTATCAAGCAACACAAAGGAAAATATTAATTGCCTCTGACAGCCTCTCAGACAGTTGTAGCAGCAGTTCAATACTTTCTACTGTGTGTCATCAAGCAATGTGATACAGAGAGCTGAACACACATTTATAAAGCAGTATGTTTACATGTGACTTGAAGACACATACATATACGAACACATGGAGTTTTTCTTAAAGCTTATACAAAACACAGTTTTCAGGTGGCAGCTCTTTCAAACCTTTCACATTGATGGAAGTGGGCCTCCCAGGTAATGTCTGAATTATTCCTGACTATTTTTGGTTTCAAAGATATTCCGTAGTAGCAGTGGGCCTTTAACATCATATGTCCACTGTGAAACACATGACTTATAAGGTCTCTGGTAACTGTTCCAGACGGAGGAGATGCCTGTCTTCACTCAAAGAATGCATCACATTCTATGGCCAAGTCTTTTTAAAGCATGTGTCAATATTTGAATGTATATGTGACAAATCAAAACTGGATTTCATCCAATACAGTGCTACTCAAAGTGGTGTTTCCTGAGTCACTGGCTGCTAATTCCTAGTTTCCAGGAATCCAGGAAAGGAAGAAGCAGTTGTAGCCAGTGGACACAAATATAGTGCCAGTTCCTGGCACTTTGGAAAAAATTGCCAGTTCCACAGATCAGATTATCCAAGAAGCACCAGTGCAATAGACTTTCCTTTTGTTGATGGCTAAATACCCTAAAGGTACCAAATCCTGTTTGATGGGATACAACCAATGAATACCAAGTACTGTGGATTTTATTCAATGGGAGGAACTGGCAAAACCATCTCTGAGTATTCCTTGCCTAAGAAAACACTGTGAAATTCATGGGGTCACCACAAGTTGACAGGCAACATATGTACACAGAAATGAAGTATGGAAAACTGTCCTTTAAGTGGTTAAACCACAATCTGAGGCTGACAAAAGGACTTTTGAAATGTTGTTAAAAGTTTGGTATAATTTGTCATATATGCAAACAAACAATCTACTGTACATGGACTGCAATCTGAAAGTAGGGAGAAACAAAAGCTGAGCAAACAATGGGAAATAGTCTCAGAATTTGATGCTTAAGTTCCTTTTGGACATTTTGCAGAGTTATAACTATGCTCTTATTTTTAACTTTTCCCTTCCTCATATTTTTTCCATTGTCTTAGATTTATTTGAAGAACCATAGGCTTTGATTGTTTTATTGGTTTTTTAAAACAAATGTAATAAATCCACAAATTGGAGTTTCATTGTATTACAATACATAACCATCTCCCTAGGCTTAAGTCACAATTCTAGTCTAACTCGAATAGATCCAGTGAGTTAACTGCTGAATAAGTCAACACCTATGTAAATCCCATTGATTCAATGGATATACTTTAGATGGAACTGTCAAATGCAACATTTTAGCACAGTAATCAGAATTTAATTTACCTAATAAAGAGCAGATACATTTTTAAATTTAATTTGTAGAGCAAGAGAAAAGTAATGTTAAAGTCATTATGATTAATGAAAGCAGTTATATTTATCTATCTGTTGACATACACAAAATATAATAATTGGATAAAATTGCAACCCTTTTCAATTAATTCAGGAATGGGAAAATTATGGTCCCCCATGGTCCTTAATGCTTGCACCCTTATTTTTTTGAGTGATTTTTTTTTTTACTCCAAAATGTACAAGGCTATCTAAAAGCCTATGTAGTTAGTTATTTTGTTATGTTAGGGGCATTTTCGGATCCTGTTAATTTTTAATGATCTTCACAGGACTTTTTTCTTTTTTTAAGGAGGTGAATGGAGGAGGAGTTCTGATTACTTTGTGGGTTGAGAGAAAGACCTATAAGGCCCCAAACTGGGAGGGTGGCCTGAACATGCCTGCAAGTATGGTGAAATAGTTGGTAGCATCTCTCATGAGGCTTTGGAGTGCTATGAACCAGTTAGGAGCATTTTAGCTCTCCAAAATATCCTTGGGGTGGTGTGGGGTGTGTATATGGGACAATGGGTACAACCCCCAGGGCCTGCATGGGGATGATGTTGCTTTCTAGTCCCTGGCAGTGGTCCATCAGTGCTTTCATTAGATAATCCAATTAAGATATGTGAATTCCTTCTCATAACATAGTAGGAAAAGTGGACACCATTTAAGTCTAAGTCAGTGTTTCTCAACCAGGGTTTCCGGAAATTTCAGTGTTCTGTGAGAGGCCTCTAAAGGTTCCATGAAAGATTGTGATTGAGAAAAAATAACCTTTTTTTTTTTTTTGAGCTGTTGATAAAATAATTTTTATGCAGGGCTCCCTGATACTTGAAAATTATTTTAAGGGTTCCTTCAGGGTAAAAAAGTTGAGAACGGCTGATCTAAATTGTTGTGAATGTTGACTGCAATTATTAGACATAAGCTTATAATCCCTTCGTACTTCTGCTGAGTGTATTTGTTCATTAGATTATTCTGATTGCCGATTCAAATAGCTTCATGTTTGTTTTGAAGGGATGAATGAACATATCTGCCACCAGGGACTTGGGAACTATGCTTTTTTCAGATGGTTTGAATGTTCCAAAACTGCTGTAGCTTTAAGATGCTATGAATGAATAACTGGAATAGCCAAGTCTTTGACATGTTTTTTCTTGGAAATAGAATGTAGTATTTTATAATCGTACTTTCTTTGTACCTTATCCTTAGTCCAAAGCCCAAATAGATGGATCTGTCTATTTCTGGCCCATGTCCATTTAGTATGTGCTCAGCTATATGTTTAGTTGGTCCCATTTTCTGTAAATTATTTTTTTAGAGACATCAGAACTCATGTTTGATTACTGAATTTAATTTAATTTTAAAACTTGATTGGGCACATTTGCTCCTAAAATATGCTTTTAAAATTCAGTTTCCATAAAATGCATGTTGTGTAAACATTCTTTCAGCTCCATTTTGCATGCATTCCCCCATGCACTGCTATGTGCATTTTCCCATGAAATGTATAATTTAAAGAGTATCTTCTTCAAAAATAGTGTTTTTGATGTATTTATGAGTAAGAACTACAGTACAAAATATTGCGAAGTGGACTGCTTGGAAGCTAAACTGCATTCTAATTCATATATTAGTCTAAGAAGTGTATGTTTCATTTAAAAATGTTTACCAAGTGAATTTGTCCAGCATCTCTGTTTCTTCAGTTCAAATACAAGTGATTGAATTAACAAAAAATGTCCATGGCGTATATTAAATTATATCATAAATAAAAAATGGAAGTTCTCTGTTAGCCGTATTGTTGCATATCCTGGTGTGCATATTGAAAGCTACTTATATACTATAAATTTAATCAGAGTGGGAAAAGTTACTTTTTTTGGACCACAACTCATGATGACCATGCTGACTAAGAGATTATGGAAGCTGTAATCCAAAAGGTAACTTTTCCAGGCTGGGATACTCAGTACTATGTTGTTAATTTCCTGGAATAATTCTTTTGTTTTCATAACAGCTGTTAATTGAAATTGGACTTGGGTAGTAGAAGTAGAAAGAGTGCAGCACCATAAGCAGGCACTCGGTGGCCTATTGCTTATTCAAAGCACACTTCTGTAATTTCCACAGGCATGTTTTCTATGAGACATTGCCTCTCCAAGGAGAAGTAAAAAAGTTGACTAAGGTACAGATCTGCATATACAAAGTAGGAATTTGTCTTTTAAATCAATCCATATTGGATGGCTCATAAATCAGCCTTTTTACCTTGACTTGATATAGATGCTGAGTTCTCCTTTTTTAAGACTAGGGAACAGAAATTAGCCTAACTTCATACAGTTTTATGAATGCTGATTAATGAATATAGTTGCTACTGACAAATTAGCTGATAAAAATAGTTTATAAAAAGTCAAGATATATATAGATGTTGAAAGAGCTTGGGAATTATATTAACACACACACACACACACACACATTTCATAGTGTATATTTGCAGAGTCGGGTTGGTGAAGTGTTTGTAATATATAGTCTTCAAGAGAGAGCAATCTTTGTACTCTAATGAATGCTTCTACATAGATTTCTTTTGAGACTGTAAGCCATAGTGCTGTAACAAATAATCATTGTATACATATGTGTATGGCATATTGGTTAATATTTACTTTCCTGACCATGTTGTCAATTAAAGATTTTTTTCTCATGTTCCCTTATTGTGCAAACTTGGTTTCCAATATGGTTTTAAAGTTAATTACTCTGAGAAAACTTGGAATGTGTTCCACTAAGGTAGGCATTTTCTTGAAACTAGGATATAGTAAACTGCTTCCCATTGCCAAGAAGTATAAAACAAACCCACAATAAGTGCTGATAACAAAGTGGAAAGGAAGCTGGAGGGATTAAGAGAAAGAAATAAAGGAAAGGTTGGCTGTGAAAATGTAAAGAAAATTCTACGCAGTGGCAGGAGCCACACCAATGCATTTCAGAGGATTTGCATGAATCCTTGAGCTTTCTCTCTAATCTTGCTTAGACCAACCAGCTCCCCATACCCTCAGTTTCTGATTATGTACAGAGAAGCCAACATGTGTACCATTCCACATCATAGGTTCTATTTTGATCTGCAAATGTTGGGGCCATGGCTTTCCCTACCACTAGGTTAAGTGAGGCAGCTGCTTCAGGCAGCAGATGCTAGTGTGTGCAGCAGCTGCAGTGGCAATTTCTTCAGGTATTACACTGAACTGCCCTTCCACTATTCCCTTTTCTTAGAAAGCAGAATTCTATGTGCCACTTGGCATGCCCCATACCTCCTAAGCCATCTGGATGGCCTCTGATAAAGGGGCGGATGCTCTCCTGTTGCAATACTAAACTGCTAGGTTGTTGACTTCTCTGTGTGGAATTGTGGGAGGGAGAGCCATCTTATCCTTTGTCTCAGGCAGCAAAATGTCTTGGGATAGTTTTGTTTGTGTGTCTTTGTTTCCTTGGAGAACATATGGACAGGAAGGGAAAGCAGAACAATTTCACTTCCACGATTTTACCACTTTAATGAAAGATCATTGAATTTTGGTAGGACTGTTAGGCAAAGATGTGAAGTGTCTTCTGCGTGCCTGTAGAATCTGAACTGGCTATAGAGAGTTAGTTCAAATTTCAGGCTCAAGAATACGCAGTCCTTAAATTGAAATCAGTGCATTCATCTGCAAAATTATATTTTGTGAGAAATATTTTTCCTTTAAAAAATTCATCCTTTTAATGCAGGCCTTCACTCAATAGAAAACACACAATGCATAGAATAAGTGACAATTTAAAATAATAGTGTTCTGTCATTGACATAGTACAACATGAATTTGGAATCCAATTTCTGCATTTTCATTTCTCAATGCTGAACACTTTCCTAGTTTTGAAAATCCATTGTTGTTCACAGTAGAATATGATTACTTCAGCCTCTAGAGACAAACCTGCTGCACAGAATGAGGTCAACTGATTTTCAGACTGGACACGTCTATCCTTGAAAAATGATTATACAATTTTCTATATGCCATGATGATACTTCCCATTTCATCTGATATAATCTTTAAATGTAGTGCAAAGCTGATTTTGACTAATCATACAAAAGTCTGGTGCTTACTTGAGGTCTTCTCAGATCTTGAACATAATGTTTTACAAATAACATAATAATCTGCAATAAGTGCATTTTATGCCATTATCTTATAAGGTTGTTTTTTAAAAAGTGGTGAAAACTAAAAATTTCACAAGAGAAACAATGAGCAGCGCAAGTTACTTTTTAACATTGTAATGAGCAATGACAATGAATAACTTTTTAAACATTATAACAAATAACAGGAGAAAATTTAACGGAAACAGTAGCTTCCCAAGTTCTGAGCTTCATATATGTTCAGCTGGCACTGGGCTATCACCATTCAAAACTGTCAATAATTACAGCTCAAAAATTATTTTTTTAAAAACTGGCATAACCAAGAGCCCCTCAGCCACAGTGGCCAGTGGCCATGGGACTGGGGAACTCTGGGGATTTTAATCCAGAAAAGTACCTCTTCCAAGTGCTGTTTATATGTTCATCTCCTCTAGAAACAAGCAGTGTTTTCTCCACTGCTAGCTACATGCTATTGCTCTGAGGATATGATAGATGAATAGGCATTTTTTAAAAAAATGCAGTATTGATGGTGTTATGGTTTGCCAACCTGAAGTACAGACAGCTGAATCATGGACATGTCCCCAAGAGCATAGTTGGAGAACTAAAAACTAAGTGAATACTGCTGCTCATATCCACTTACACTATGTAATTACTTCATGGCTTTTGACCTTTTCATTTAGTCCAATGAGACTTCAGACAGTGTGTGAACTACCTCTGTTGAGCAGTATTATGTTTGAAGTAGTTGTGTGTGATATGGTAATTTCATATATCACTCATTTATTTAATTGATGCATTGTCACATTTTTTTCTCAGAACAGTGTACAAATGATGTGGCAGCAGCTGACTGGTGAAGCTGTGCGTGTGAGATCTTTTCTTAGTAGATTACTTTTAAGATTGAGAAGATGTTTCATTAAACGAGGTAACAGGATGAGAAATCATATTTGACTTTTTGTGCCCAAACTTCATTCTTCAAAGTCTTTTCAATATTTTGCTGAAATGACTTGATTTCTGAGTTTCATATGTTGAGAACAGTAGGACATTTTTGTTTATTTGTTTACATTCTTGATGCAGAACAAAATACTCATAAGAGACAAGTGTAGATTTACAACTGTTCATTGCTAGTGGAATAAATCCATTCATTGATTCTATTGCTATTAAAAAAGCAAAACTTATTTCTTGTGAATATTCCATATAATAGCTTTTCATGCCTCATTTGCAGCATATTTTAATGTTAAAACCCTGAAAAACTGACATATACACTGCTGAGGTGACATTTGATTTCTTATTAATGAATACCTTGTTTCAAATGAAATAATTTTCTCCTTCAAAAGAGCATAGGTTTACTAGACTCTGAAACTCTTACACTCTTTGACTTTGAAATAACATTTGAGCAATACAATCTTCACTTTATAGCACAGGTAGGGAACTAATAATTTGGGACTCATTCAGTCATTCCCAGTCCTGAGCATACTGTCATTACAATATTTGGCTAAACCCTTGGAGTGAGTGGCTGAGGTACACTATAAAAGAGAGTTCTCTCAAAGCTGCTGTAGCTGGAGGTCATGGCTTGTGCAAGACATTTTGCTGCCTGAGACAGAGCAGAAAATAGTGTACCTTCTCCAAAGTCAGGTTATGTAATGTAGTAGGCTAGTTAAATTATTTTGGCACATGAGGCAGAAAATCTCACAAGCACCTTTGCCTTTCTGGCACTAAAATCATTTAATTGTAATTAATTGATTTTAAAAAATAGGCTACTTTTTCATTTTATCCAAAATCTGCTGTCTAAGGTGGCTGTCAAATTTTGCCTAAGGGTAGGGCTGGGCTGGTAGGAGTGGGGAAGAAAGCATTAGAGGCCATTGGCCATGTTTCCCTTGCTACAGGAATGAGTTGAAAGAGTCACTGTTTTATAGTCTCTCAGTTCCAGTTATAGCACCTGTAGGCAGTAGGCAAAGAGGAAGAGCACATTAAAGATGTTTAGACTTGATCAAGGGGGCCACGGCCCTGAGTCTACAAGACCTGAGTAGGGCTGTTGGTGACTTGCAGGTCTCTTCTGCACAAGGTCACCATAAGCTGACATTGATGGCAGTTAGCAACAAAGCAAGCAGACTGTGTTAGTCTGTTGGTGCAGTGACTTTAGTCTTTGTTACGTAGACACTGAATGCAATGAAAATCACATAAATGGTGCAGTTAAATATCATTAAGCTCATTTATCGTGGTTGTGCTACTGTGGTTATCTAGCTTTTGCTGAAGTGTTGGAAGCATGGATTGCTAAGAGACTAGAGGCGCAACTGCATATTACTTTAAATGTGTAAGCACTGTGAATAGATCTGGTTATTTTAAAAACAGAAGCTTCAGCAGCATGTATGCTCATGCATGCAGTTATAATATAGTGTGCAGGAAGGGTTTTTAAAGATTCCTCCCCCCACCAGTGCAGAGCAAGGTTTGAATAAGAACGATCCTGACTATGGCCCTTTTTGCACCTTACCTCTGTCCGGTGTGGTCATGTGGAGATCATGTGAGCAGCCTTTTCTGTGAGGCTCTTGTGTCCCCGCTGCTTCAGCTTCACAGGAGTTGCCTGCTGGCCGGCAGGCAGCATGAAAGCTCCACCTCTTCCTTGTGCAGTGCAGCTGGGTATTTTCCCAGGCTGTGCTGGAGGAGGAAGCATGAGAGCTGTGGCTACAGAGCTCCACACACAAGGTAAGTGTTTGTGGGGCCCCAGAGCGATGCGCGATTGCGCACCATTTTCGGCTAAAAGCCAAAATGATATAGTGTGCTATCAGCGTCTGCCAGCCCCGGCAGCATCACACGATTGTGAGGATGTCGTCTGAAATACTCCTCGTAATGGCGCGACACTCCAGAGCCCTTTTCACATGAGAAATGCCATGTGAAAAGGGCCTATAAAGCTGTGTTTTACAATAGAGGGGATATGCTTTTGGTGCCAACTGCAACTTCTCTCCTGGATCAAATAGCAACTTCACAGAGGTGATTTTCATCAGTTTGCAGCATGTAGACGAGGTGTTAACTCCATGCCATACATTTTGTGATCCTTATCTTGACCCAGATTCCTGGTGCTTCCTAAAAATCACACATGAAAGATGATCATATGTTTTGCCCAATTTGTAGATTAGCCTTTATTCCTTTAAGAATATCTGAAGCAACGTCTTGTTGTTCTCTCCTGCTGCCCCACTACTGACAATCAATAAGATAAAAACTCTTGATTTGGACTGGGAAGGAAGTTTCTGACTGTATCGATCTGGTATGCCTGGATTTTTGTCTCAAGAACACATAGTTAGTTCATACTCCATGTGCTAGAAAGTACCCAAGAACTGCTTCTGTCCCCTCATATCCTACTGAAGCTATCTTTCATTCAGAGACCATTTGGCATTAATAAAGATGTCATATTTCTTCAAGGTAATATAGTATTAATTAGTGCTTATTAATTAATGTTCACTTGTAGGTTATTAGCCTTACAAATGTAATGTAAAATTTGGTGACACTTGGAAATGTCCATCATTATGAATGCATTAGCCCCTTTGAAATAATAAGATTGCTTATAATGAAATCAATGTTGCAGGTCATTTACCATCACAGAATAGGTTCTATGTTGTAGTTAGCATCTAAAGAGACAGCTTAAAATGTGATTTATTGATGTACAAAATTAAGGTTGGTAGCTTATTTGATGCTTGCTGTGAGGAATGTTCACAATTATATTCACTGCACCTTCCGTTATTTCAGAATGATGTTCTAGCAGCAAACATTGAAGTACACTAATTCCTTTGATATTCATTAAAATAACATTAATCTTGATGAACTCTGCTGGTGTTAATGTTGATTTACTCTACACCTCCTAATTAAGATAAATCAGACAAATCAGATGCTATAATTAGTGTGGTTGGCAAAGGGATAGGCACTGACTCAGTTACTCTATGTTGTTGTTTTTGTTTTTGTTGTTGTTGTTGTTATATGCCTCTATGAGAAATATTGTATAGGTTGCATTTAAATATTATATGAATGGGATTTAAATAACAACAACAAAAAATCTTTAAGGAAGGTTCAAGCAATTTGATCTATAATATATAGGGTGGTGGTGGTGTATCCTCATTTTTGTTATTTCTGAATAATTTCCTTAATAATCATGGTAACATGTCCTAAACCTAACACTGTAGGACTAGTGTAATGGAATTTCCTAATACTTTCCTTTCTCCTGCTTCCTTTGGAGACTCTTGAAAATCAGCTCCCAATGGTATTATAGCCTTCTAGAGATGTTTTTGTTTCAGAGGAGAGCACAAAATGCTACAGTAGAAAGGGGAGATTTCTGCTCTTCTGATTGTTCTGGATTCTGCTATTCCACTAGTCTTGTTCAATACTGGCTCATGCTACAACACTAACCCTCCAGGGTAGGTCTTTAGATATCAGTCACACACCTCTCAGTAAGGATGTGCAATTCTTTGCTAATTTTCTTCTCAAAGGAAACAATGAGTAATTTTAGCAATTTTCTCCTCACTTTGTGAAAATATTTAAAAACTGTCCAATTTTTGATGACTATTCACTTACCTGATGCAAAATTTGCACATTTTTTTTTGGAGGGGGATGCTAGAAAACAGCAGATAAACAGAATTCTTACCATTGATCACATTTTTTTGTAGGAGGAAAGGTAGATAGCTTTGCTCGTCCTCACTTTGTCCTCCTGTCTGCAAATTAATTAGTAAGTGGGGGAGTGAGATAATAATAATAATAATAAATCATACTGAGCCCTGTAGTTCAATCAAGGAAGTTTTTAAAATGTCCATTCGAAACTGCACTGTGCAGAAATAGATGTTTGTGATTGCTGCCCCTGCCAAGCTCTTGTTCATTCTGGTTCAGGCACTAAGTCTTATGATATCCAGGGTTTCTAGCCATTGTAAGACTTCCCCATGAGATCTGAGATCAAATGTTACAAGAGCCTGAGTACTTGTGACATTCCACCAGACTTGGCCAGGCTTTGTTTAGGCCTGCTGCCTTATAGCCAGCTATTTTCAGCTAGATTTTTAAGACAGAAAGAACAGAGCAGAGGAAAAAAAACTAAGATGGATCCACAATAACATAAGAAACAAAATCCTCCAACCAGCAGTACTGGTCTCTCTAAGCTCCTACATTGAGTAAGCATTCCATTTAATGTCCTGTGTTGGTCAAGAGAGATGTGGAGAGCAACAACTCAAAAGAGGGCCATTTTGCCAAGCTTTATACCACTTCTTCTGATTTTGACTGATAGCAGCCACCACTTCAGCCAGTGAGTAGACAGGCACATAGCAGGAGATGTTCAAAGAAGTAAGCAATTAGTACTTGCATTAACCTTGAGAAAGTGAGAGGCAGCGGTGATTGATGGATGAGGAATCTGTTATCAAAGTGTGTAGAATCTGTTTTGGAGATAGGGCTCAGCATCTCAGATAGTTCCTTTAATATCTGGACTAAACCCAGTGTAGAGTTACTGTCCTACTCTCATGAAGGCCACCAGACACCACTAGAGAGAAGTCTCCAAGGAATAGGTTAAGCCTTTCCTTCCATTCTGCTCTCTGTATCTGAGGGGTTCAGTGGAGATATATAAGGTTTGCACCAAATAAAGACTATTGTTCTAACTATAGTAGAAAAAGTTAAATAATTTTGTCAGCTTCTGGGTCAGCTTGAAAATTTGTTTTCAGAACTCCTCTAAGAAGATGCAGTATTGCTTTCCAAAAAGAATCAGCATGGTATAGCAGTTTGAATGTTAGCCTGAAATGATAGTGAAGGATCACTCCTTGGTGATTTTTCTGGAATCCACTGTTACCCCAGTCTGAATTCCAGGTGCTGGATATTTCTCAGTATTCCTGGTTCTTGGGCCCATGGGAAATGTACAACCATAACTCTAAACAAAATATTGCAATGTAATTCTGTCAGGTATGTGTCGTCCTTGGTCTGTGAAAATGAAACAAAAGTTGCCATAATTGAGGCAAGAACATCTAGGACAGGATACTTTCTGTTCCAATGTGAGTCTTATTCCAGGTACTGTCTTTAATTCCTGTAGTTAGTTTCTGAACCTTTAAAAATGTAAGTCCTATGCAAGCCAGGCATTTCATGATAGTCTGAGAGTGCTTATTATTTCTTTGTGGTGTTTTGCCATTCAGTCTGCAGAGGTCAGATATTCATTGAAAAGGAGTTTATCAAGACATATAAACCCAGACTGAGATTCATGGGGAAGGGATAGGTGAAAAATGCCACCATTTATACGGTGGAACTAGTTATGACAGAATCTTATTTTCAAGTCTTTCCTTCCCCTGCCCTGGCAAAATTTGTTCACAAGTTTCTACAATTTATGTACTGTGCATGGTAGCCAGCCCCAGAGATCTGAATGCTTAATTCTTAAAAGTTTGGATATGAATCCCTGTGTATTCAACTGTATTTGTGATGTTAAATTAGAGTGCCACTTATTTTTCCTGAAAATCTTCTTATCTTTAACACATAGTACAATTAACAAGGTACAAAGTAGACCTTTCTGTGCTGGGAATAGCTGTGTCCATGTTAATTTAGCCTGTTTAAAAATGGAGCAGATTTTAATTTTGCAGAGCATCCAGTGTGATTAAAAAGAAAATAAAGTCCCAGATTTTTGTTCCTGTTCTTTCTGATTTTATTTTGAAGACCCATATACATTTTGTTTATCTCAGAATATTTTTTGTCAGTGCCTGGTACAATTAGGGACTTTTTATACTAGCTTCCCAGGCTAGTTTATTTTAATGCAGTATAAAATTGGAAAGAATATGTACAAAATCCAGGAGTTTTCTATCAGTCTGGATATGACCTCAGTTTGTTTTTGAAGAATTCAACAGAACTGAAATTTAACAGACATGCTGGATGGAAAGAATCTGAGATTGGGCGGCAAAAAAGGAATGTAAAATAAAGCAAAACTGACATATCCTTTGTTGTTGCAAGTGGAACTTATCACAGGATACATCCTCATGTTCCTTCTTTGCATGTTATAGTAAAAAAGAGAAACATGAAAAACAATAAGGGAAAGTCACTTGTGCCTTTCTAATATAAAACCACTGTTATCTGACCAAACAGTAGTTCAATAGAGGTTTTCGCTCAGCAAGATTATGACATATTTGCTTACCATATAGCATTTTTTTGAAGTATTGCTGTCTCTCCTGACATTGGTACTATACCTGAATGTACAAAACAGCTGGATGCAGCATCAGCTAACAGTCTTTGTCATGGTCAAGATAGTTCTGATATCTTCACGCCTTCATCCTTAGAGCTTCACAGCACTCCAAGGCCTCATAGCTGCATGCCTTTGTAATTTTCATCCTACTGAATATGTATCTCTACTAAGAACATGAAAAAAAAAGCATTCATAGCACACATATAACTTGCAAGGACTTTCATTCCTAATTAGGTTGTGAGTACACATTCATGACCCAATTCTCTCAAACTGGGTTAATATTAACAGCAAAAGGAAACAAATGGCTCCATTTTTTCCTCTCAAGCAAAGCAGAAGAGAAAGAGAAAATCACATTAACTGGAAGGAACAGTTCATAGAAGGAGGCATCGTTATTTTCAGAGTAAGACTCAACTTGGTTACTTTGTAGTCAAGCTTGCTTTTGATCCAGTGTTCAATTCCCAACTCTGTGTTCAGGGCTTGCCACAGCCCTGGAACGTATGAACCAAAACGTCAAAAACATTTGATAATGAAAATATTTATGGAACGTTTGTTTTTATTGTTTCATTTTTATGATAGATTTTTTTAAAATTAAGTATTGTTTCATTTTCTTCATTGCAAGCCAACATGAATGCATTTTATACAACCATACAGTTTATATGAGATTTAAATGGTTTATGTGTCCTGATCACTGTCCTGGTCACTGTTCTGCTAAAATTGGTTTCAGTGCTTAATTTGAAATAAATACCAGCTAAAGATGGCTTGCAACCTGGATTAAAATATGTTACCTGGGAAATACAGGGTGTCCAAAAGTTATTTTACAATTTCAATTCTATATAGAATCAAAATTGAATACATAATTTTCAGATACCCTATATTAAGACCATGACAGTAGAAGAAATTGTGCTGTGTTCAGATAACATTTTCCTTACCCTATCAATCAATTATGAATGGAGAACTGGATGAGTGTGTTTCTAGTCAAATCAGTTTCCAGTATTTTCATATGAATTATTAGGGAATGTATCTTTGTGTCTTATTGAATCAATCTGTGGAATTTTTAAAAACCTGCTTGAAAAGTTCATTTAAATATGTATTCAAATATGAAGTTTTAAACCTATTTTCCAATAGAACGTACATTTTTGGATCCCTTTTTTTTATCAAAATATGGATTTCTAAAACTTTTTATATAAAAATATGCATTTTAAAATACATTTCACTGAAGCTCTTCTCTAAGAACTATGCTGCGTCCTTAGAAGAAACCCAAAATCCAATGAATAGCTTAATTCTAATCTGCACATCAGTTCAAGATGGTGGTGGTATAGAGCAGGACCTAAATACCACTGTTAGTTCCAAGTAGACTAGATACATTGAATCAAGGATAACTTGGTAAGGTAACACTTACATAAATTTCATTGGTTCAGTGGGTCTATACACTAACTAGAGGATTTATATGTTGGTCAGTTTCTATCAGAATCTGTAAAAATGGAATTCCTTGATAGCCAACCTGCAAATATTTGGAACAAGGCTAAGGTTTTTTTGTGCCTTTTATATAGTCATCTTGTGCTACAGTATTCATTGCCACTCTTCTTCTGTGTGTAGATTGTAATGAGCTAAATAGACCAGTGTACTGATTTATTATAAGGCAAACGTCAAAAGACAGACACAGATGCATGTGGAAGGAGGTTGTCTTTGTTGTCCCCCTTCCCATTTTTTACTATTGCAGAGAGGTAGCTTTGAGGTGTATGATAGTTTGTTCAGATGTTAGAAATTTAAGATTTTACTTTGAGGTGGACTAGCTACACTCTTCTATCACCCACAAGCATAGGATTGTTACATTAGTACCTGGATGAACCCAGACTGCGTAGCAGCAGAGTGGGTGCTAAAGTGCTTCCTACCACATTTCCTTTTATGTGATCATTCAAGTACTGCATCCATGATCTCATATACAGGTGGCTCCGGTCAATGGAATCCTTCCTACTTTGAGATAAAAAACAATAAGCAGGCCTATACGCTGAGTATCTGTAATCTTTTTGAAGACATTAGATTATCTGCTACAGATAATATGTACTTCTATCACATAGATAATTTTTTTCTTTCTATTAATTCTTGAATTACTGTACAAGAGCAAGCATGAATGCTGGGAACTAGGGACTTTTTTGCATGTGCAGTGTGGTTTCTCTTGCTTTCTCTAATGCTGTTTTTTTTTTTGTTTTGTTTTTCCCAGGTTGTAGCTAATATTGTTCTGTCATGAATTTTAAACAGTTTCCATATTAGTAGGAGCAGTATTCAGAGGGATGTAGTATCTATGTTAGTCTTCCATGCTCAAGAGTATAGACTGTCATTCCCTCCTTTTTATTACTTTTTAAGTTGGTGGGAGTTTTTATCAATAACTCCAGTTTTCAATAGTTTGATAGTTATGTAAGGAGATAACAAAAGTGACTATTCACAGCATCTCCTGGGTTAATAGTTGTCTCTGGTAGGCTGTCCAGCTTCACAGGAGGTAGCTGGTGTGTCCTGCTCAGGCCCACACTTGTCCAGTTGCAGAAGCAACACCATCCTACCCTGTTGGTTTCTGTGGTGGTGAAGTGCCCCTTGTTTTTTGTACTGCTTGGCGGGCAGCAAATCTTCTAAAATTAGTAAGGGATTATTCTGCAGCTGTGTTTCTTTCAGTTTGTAATTCTGTTCCTGAGAATAAGAACAAAATGACATATTCATTTAGTTAGTCAGAAAGAAGAGACTTCCTTGTTTTTGGTAGAGAGGAAAAAAAAAAGATACTCCAGTTTCTGCCAGAGAAAAAGCTGCAGATAGGGATGTAACAATAATTGCACATTTACTCTTTGTGACTGAAAAGTCCTGGATTTTTGTTCCTGTTCTTTCTGATTTTATACTGAGTTAAAATAAATGGACTTGGGAAGCTGGTATAAAAAGTCTCTGATTGTACTAGGAGCTGACGGAAAATATTCTGAGATTAAAAAAAAAAAACATGCATGAATATCCAAAATAAATTTGGAAAGAATGGGAGCAAAATAGTGAACTTTCTGATCTTTTAAATCATTCTGGACTTAACCTTGAGAAAGGGTCAACCACTGCAAGATTTTTTACACATTTCAGTTCCCTGTGTGAAAATTTCATATATTTTTTTCACCAGAAAAAAGAGCCACCTTTTCTCCCCACAAAAGTGCTTCATTAAATTTTCTCAAGCAGGTGAAATGCAAAAAAAATCAAGTTTGCTCAGTGAGGAGAAATCTCTGATATTCTTGAATGGAAGAATGATATAAGCGGAGATCCCCATGCATAGCTGCAGAGCACCATGTAGCCATGTTAAACATCAGTCCCTTTCGTGCTTTCATATAGTTAGGTGCATGTGAATATGAGGCTTTGCAATAGAAACCAAGGCTCTTTTCAGCTGTCCTGTTAGTGCCAAATGAATGCATTTGGAAGGAGAGGGAGAGGGCAGTAATGCAGAGGCAGATTTTTTTAAAGTACTGAACACAATACTGATCAGACAAGAACTTAGGCCATTTCCACACCATGGCCCCATCCTGGCACGGGGATGCATTGAAGCTGGGCTGTGACACATGCTACCACACGATGTCATTGTAGTCCCACTCCTGTCGTGTCTCCAACTGTCATGATCATGTGTTATACTATTACTGGAAAAAAAATCTGGTAATAGGCTTGTTTTGCATGACAATCACATTGGCTGGGGCCATATGGAAAGGGCAGGTGCTTCCTTCCTCAGTGCAGCATAGGAAGAAGCCAGCTACACTGTGGAAGGAAGGAGCGAGCGTGTCCCAACAACCGCTGGCAGTTCACTGGGTGTAAAAGGACATGTTCAGGATGTGTTCCCATGATGCCAGGACATCATGGGATGCAGGTAAGGTGCAGAAAGGGCCTTAGTCATGTGATCCAATTCCTTCTCTATCCATTCATTTAGCCTTGATGTGGGGGAAAAAAATGAAAAGTAGGATGTTATATGAAAGCTGACTCCATATGTTTTATCTGACCTGGTATCTGCCACACTATTGAACAACATAGATGCCCTTTTGGGTGGAAAGCAATTTGTGTGAATGATTTGGGGAAAGTAGTTGTCCTGCTGCAATGCTAGTGAATCCCCTTTGGGTTTTATAGCTGCCTTCAAATTGAAAGGGAGCTCTGTCCTTGCTAGACTCCATCTATGAAAAGATTTGGTACTGACAGAATTCATGTTCAAACTGAAGCAGGTGAGGGAGAAGCAGCTGGCTGGATTTACTGCCCTCTGATGACAGATTCACTGGCTGTTCCTGGAGTCTCCACATAAATGGAGTTAGTCCTCTCATCAAGGGGGATTCATACATTTCCACTGTGCTGTAATGATAACGTATGATATACACTTCGTCATATTTTAAAAAAGGAAGAAATATAATTATATAAAAATTTGTAACTTGGCTTGTTCTTTGGAGAAATTAGAAAAAAGGTAATTTCATGCTTCAAAGACATATATAGAATAGTCTAAGTTTCATAGCATTCCCCCCCTCCACTGCTGGCAGTGCATATGGCTATGCTTTGCTTTGCTTTTCCTTCCTTCCTTCCTTCCTTCCTTCCTTCCTTCCTTCCTTCCTTCCTTCCTTTTTTTTATTTTTATTTTATTTTAAGACAACCCATTATAATTACCTTAAACCAGCTTCAAACTTCCTGGCAGTGGCTCAGATCATTAAGTGAAAAGCAGAAATCCAAGAATCAGAATACCAATAAGTAAAGGAATCAGAAAGTGAAAAAGATTATGAAAGTTAGGATGAGTCTTAAAAATGACAAATAAAATATTTTGAATAGCAAATAATTTATGCAAAATATGTTACAAAATCTAGGATGCTAAATAAATAATACAATGTACTCTCTTTTGACATTTTTGTATTCCCATGTTTCTTTTTAACAATATTCTGAAGGCAATTTTCACTACTCCCCATAAGAGTTGCTTTATACAAATGGTGGAATCCAGATTTTTCAATTTCATTGATGAAGTCACTGTAAAATACTTGGGAGAAGTATTGAGAAAAATAGATTTGTGGTTAGATTGTTTCTCTTTATTTATATAAAAAATTGTTACTACTATTGAATTTTTTTTGTCCTAACATTTTGAATGCCTTAGGAATTCTTGATTCCTTATCCCCAAGTCAAAACATGGTAAGATATATTTTTAATAGTGCCATCCTGTACTTGTTTACTCAGAAGTGTAACCCCCATTGAGCTCAGTGGGGCTTATGCTCATATTAGTGGATATAGGATTGTGGACAAACTGATGTTAACCTTCCATTATTTTAAAGCAGTTGTACTGTAACATCAGTTGTACTAATACAGTATCATTGATAGTAAAAAATATAAGATCCCATGCCTGTCAAGTAGCTGAATGCACTACATGAATAGCTGGAGCCAATTACCAATTTGTTTAGATTTTAGCCATTTTAAATTTTATTTAGGGGTTGTTTCCCCTGTGCATTAGCCCACTTTACAATAAAATATGTTACTTTTACCTTTTGGTCCACATTGTTTTAAACTAGCCATAATGATTTAGTTTTTAAAAAGAAAAATTATAAATACTTGGTCATTAAATAATGAAACAGGAATAGATTAATCCCACATATGGTTTTGAATTTAGTATTTGAGATCTGATACCACCCTTCCACATGTCAAAAGATAGACACAGATGCATGTGGGAGGAGGTTGTCTCAGTTGTCCCTCCCCCATCTTTTCTGTCTTTAGTGGCTGTTGCAGGGAGGTAGCTTTGAGGAGCATGACCAATTTATTGAGATGTTAGAAATTTAAGATTTTACTTTGAGCCTTTTGTCACCCACAAATCCTACACTAGTTGTCATGTTAGTGTGTGGATGAATCCAGACTGCTTGGCAGTGGAGTGGGTGCTAAAGTGCTTCCTACCATGTTTCCATGGGAATGTCATAATTCAAGTACTGTATCTATGATCCCATACACTGGTAACTCCAGTCAATGGAATCCTTCTTTCTTTGAGATAAAAAAAAAAAAAACAAGTGGGCCTATGTATTGGGTGTCCAAATCACACATTCCAAGTCTATAAATGAAATGTATGTGTCCCTCTATTATCTTGAAGGGTCCCTGGCTAGTTAAGTCTGTGAAATAGCATTTAGCAATGCCATTGTAAGTTATGGCCTAAATCCAACTGTTATTCTGAACTAAAGCCATTGAATCAGAAGCTTAAAAGAAAGTCAACATTGACATAAACCCAATTGATTCAATTGATTTAGTTTAAAGTAGCAATTGGATTTAGGCTGATCTTTTTGAAGCTTTTACAATGCGTTGCCAAATCAGGATTTGTACCTGTGATGGTTTTATTGGAGGACTACTTTAGAGCTTCCTCATCCAGTCTAAGAGAACAGAACCAAAACAGTATTAGAGTGGACGGAAAAATAAACCTTTCTGTGGCTCTACATTTGAACCCTCTTGTCAATGGTTACTCCCCTTTAAAGTTTGTCTTACAAGACACATTTTGAAATGCATTGGACATTGTGTGTCCAATGTTTTTCTTTTACTGTAGAACTCTGGAAATTTGCATATTGGCTTATGAATATTTTCAGGACAACGCTGAAGCATTTCTAAAGCAGCTTTGCATTGACTGAATGTTTGGAGAATTAGAGCACAACTAATCATCATGGCTACCCAACTGGTTTGCATTATCTTTCATTACTATGAGACTGCATAATAAAAACTGCATCCTAGTCTCCTGTTAAAGGCCTGCTTTTCTCAAGGGAATGAAACTACATTGCTGGGGTTACTGCCTTTGATGTTCTTTTTGCCTGTGGTGTATTCTTTTGTTTGTTTCCCCCCGATACAGTACTACATGAAGGAATAAAACAATGAGTCATTCATTCAGAGATAATGTTGTTAAAATATCCCTTTTTATCATTACATTTCATTGCTTTAGAAATCAGGCTGTAATTCAAGGCAACAGTTAATTTCAAGAACTGTTAAAAAATCTTTGATTTCTTTTGATAGGAAAAAAAAAGACACACAACCTTGCTTATGTAAGCTTGAACAACCCAATTGCCCATTCAGTTAATGGATTATTTCTGGAACCAGTAGACAGAATTTTCTGTGCAGTCAGTGTGACAGGAATCGTGCATATTTTGCACAATGCAGAATTTTCAGAGTGAGAGGTTATATATATATATTTTTCTGGGCACAAAAGCAGTAACAAAACCGTTCCTACAAAACTGAGAAACTCAAAATATAACACAAGATAGAACTTTTGTTAATTTAAATTTTTAAAAACTGAAATTTTTAAAGTAAGATGTAATTAAATCATGGTCCTGTACATACCAGTACATCTCAGTATATTGAAACTTTACAATATGAAAAAATACATTAGATCTGTACAGTCTTCTTTTTACAGGTAGGTAGGATGAGTTTTGAAAAAAGATTTATTTTAAGGATCATATTCTGTTTTTAAAGTCAAAAAATACTGCACAACTTAGCTAATTACAAATTGTAGACTTGAAACAATCTGTAGCTGAATGTGGAACTCTTTTGTTTCCTTGTTTTTGTTTTTGAATTGACCAGGTATTTTGGAATCCATCACGGAAGAAAATCTTCATTTCATTCTTCATGAGAAATAAAAATTTGGCGGCAACTCTGGGCTGTATTTCAGACCACATAAGCCAGTAGAGTGTGATCACTGATTTCGCGCAGCTGTTGTGATTGTGCTCAGATCCAGATCAGTTTCTAAGTGTGTCTCCATAGTTTCTTCCTGTGCATTTGTTTCATAGGGCTTATGAGCAAGCAGTTCATGATGTACACCACAGTAACTTATCGTGGGTTGATCATATGCCAGAAATGTTGACACATTCATCGATAAGGGTATCTGGAGGATGAAATAAATATGAAGAATAGTTAGAAGGAGGAAACATGGGGCCAGTCTAGGCATAATATTAGGATCAGGACTGGATCTTCTCAACAGACAGAGTGAGGTAAATGTCTCAGGAAGCAGATTTGGGGTGTTATGTAGCCAGTTTTTAGTTCTTTACTGTGTTATTGTATTTTTTTTTATTGAGATGGGGATTTTCATGTGGGATTTTCTTCATCAAGTGCCAAAATAACTTGGCAGGTTTTAGGTAGTGTGCACCTTGGCTTGGGTGAGTAGTTGAGGTAGAAACCTTCACTTATTTCTTTGTTGCATACAAGAATGAAATATTTGAAAACTTTTCTCATTGTTGAGTGAAATTATCAGAGTTTTTTTAAAATATATTTTTGGTGATCCTCCAGCATCCTGGGATTTTATTTATTTGTTTATTTATTGCTATTGCTGCTGCTTTTTAAAAAGTTGCTGTTTTGGTTTTAACACAGAGATAAAAACAAATAAACATCTCAGGGCCCTTGATAAATTGTTTGATACGACATCTTTTCTTACTAAAGATGAGAAAATTTGTGAAAATTCTTTGCATCCCTAATGAATAGTGGGTGTCATTTTCTGTTCTGCCTCAAGCAGTAAAAGGTCTTAAGTAATCCCTGGTTGGGTGACCCATGAATGGATCTTTCACTATTTTATTTTAAAAAATAGCAGCTAGATAAATAGATCAATGAATATGATTGGATTTTGATTCTGAGTGAAATGTGAGTGAAAGCCTTGGGCTATTTGCATGCTAACAGGTCCAGCTGCTATTCTTTTTATAGGACAAAGCATTTTACACAAGCAAATTAGACAAGGATAAAGTTAACCCCTACCCCTATGTTCCTGTTCAGATCTCATCCCACTTGTAATTGGTATTCATTTTTTTTAAAAGAGCAGGTGCCTGATTGCTGATCTCCTGCTGATCTCCTTTGTTTTCACTCTTAACATCTGCATTTGTGAGACAGGGAAAATGAAAGTGATGACGAATATTTGTAGTATAGGCACATTCTGTTCCTTCGCTGCCAGGTATAATGGTCAGTGTGAGGATGGCTATTAGTAGGAAGCAAACAATAAATAAAATATAAAAACGTAATGCCTTTCATGAAAGCCAATATGGTGTAGTTTGAGTGTTGGTCTAGGACTGTGGGAGACTGTGGTTTGAATCCCCACTCATCCATGGAAACTCACTGAGTGACCTTTGTCAAGTCACACTCTCTCACCTAATAGGAAGGCAATGGCAAACCTCCTCTAAATAAATCTTGCTAATAAAACCCTATAATAGGGTCTTCATAGGTCAGGGTTGACTTGAAGGCACATAAGAACAACAATAATGTTTGAGATTTATAACAGAGATGGGGAACTTTTGTCCTTCCATATGTTTTCAATTTTAGCTTCCATAATCCCTTACTTTTGGCCTTGCTAGCTGGGGCTGGGGAGCCTTAAAGTCTAAAATGTCTGGAGGTTCAAGATTTTCCTACCCCGGAGTTATAGTTACCGTGTTTAAAAATCTCAGGTAACAAACATTTGTTTGAGGCTGTGAGTATTTTAATTTCTCAAGCTATCTTATATTGTGAAAACTTTGATAGTCTTTTTTAAAATGAATGATAACCCTGCAATTGTTCCACCAATGCCGGTGTAGTACAGTGGTTTAAGGTGACCTTTTTTTTGTACAGTTATTAAAATGTAAATCCCACTGAACTCAGTGGGGCTGTCTTCTAAGTAAAGGTGATTTGGGTTATGCTGTGAGCTAGAAAACCTTTGACTCAAATCCTGTCTCACACATAGCTGTAAGCTACTTTTTTCTCCACTTCACCCCTCTAGCATACACACATCTATACTGTGAGAATGACAATTGTTGACTTGCCTCACAAATGGTTTCTCTGTGTGTGAGGATTGCAGAAAAAAATATGTGAAGCATTTAGAACACCCAGCAAAGCTGTATAAATGATAACTACAGTAGGCACTTCACATTCATGAGGGATAGGGACAGAGAACCCTTGCGAAAGTAAAAAAATAAAAACACAAATAGGCAGGTGCCCTCCCTCCAGACTCCTCCCTGGATGGGAATGGATGGGCCTCCTCCAGAGAGCCCGTGTGAGCAGAGGCCCCATGGCATGCAGAGAGGCTACGATTGCCAGCCCTGCATGACCCTGCGACCCTCCTCTGGAGCCCCTGCATGAGCAGAGGCCCCAGGGGTGTGCAGGAAACAGGTGATCACCAGCCCTTCACGATCCTGCGGGACTGTGACGGAGACCCTGTATGAACAGAGGCCCTGAGGGCATGCAGGAAATGGGTGATCACTGGCCCTGCATGACCCTGTGGGCTTCCTCCAGAGTACCCATGTGAGTGGAGGCTCTGGGGTGTGCAGGGACACAGCGATTGCCGCCCCTGCGCAACCTTCCAGGCCTGCTCCAGAGTGCCCGCATGAGCAGAGGCCCCAGGGCATGCAGGAAATGGGTGATCACTGGCCCTACACAACCCCGCAGGTCTACTCCAGAGTGCCTGCCCTGGCGGAGGCCCGGGACATGCAAGAAGGCAGTGATCGCCCGCCTTGCATGGTTCTGCCCTCAATGCACCTGCCACCCCGTGGAGGGCCTGTGATGGCTGCCGGGAGGGAGTTCAGGGAAAGGATTATCTTTCTCCCTCCCTGCACCTGGCCAAAAGGCCAGGGAGTGTGAGGGGGAGAATGGGGAGGGCAACGGGCATTTTGAGAATATTCAAATCCGCAAAAGTGGAGGGAGAACTGCACTTCCACAAAGGAGGGTTATATCCCAATAGCACCTCTTCCCTTTCTTTTGAATTCAGATTAGCATCTGTAAGCTAAGAATGAAAGGAAAATAGGTTCACTGTCCCAAATGATTCTAAGTAAACCAAGTAGCACGAAACAGCAAAACCAGACTGTAGCAAAATGTCCAGTCACATACCAATCTGATCAGATGTTGAGCAACCAACAAAACCCATGCACCAAATCTTTTCCATGTCATTTTTTAGCTGAGATGTGAGTCCACCCATCCAGCCAAACAACATCCTGTTATCTATATTGTGGTACTTCCTTATGCACCACAGAGGGGAAAAGAAATCAAATGCACTACAGCAAGATTCCTGGAGTATGAAATGACTCAGGCTCACTTACATGAATCAGCTAAAGCCATTTACTTTGTAGACTGAGTTTGTGTGGTTCTCTTTGGGGATAACTTTGTATCACAGTGTGACACTGGAGCATTGGCTTGTTGATCTATTCCACTTCTATGAAAGGAGTCCCAGATTCTAGGTGAAAAGGCTAGGAACCTCTTACAAACCCTGACAGGCCACAGCTCTGGCACTGGAAGCTAAATGCTATTTCATACATTAATCCAGCTGTTCTTGAAACCAGTGAGGGGTTTTTGCTCCTACATAACGAAGTATCATGGCAGGGTTTTGGATGGGTAGGGGAACATTCTCTTATAATTTATATTTTATTATTTAAAAATATGTCACTTCTGCTTGCCATTTCAGCAACACAGCTTGGTCTCTAAAAGGTCATTAGCTGCCTGCCACAAAGGCTTGCATATATCATGTGTCAAACAGAAGTATTTTGTACTGTGTGGGTGGATAGTGAGAAAAGCATTTCTCAGCTAATTAGTAGCTGGAGGTCTCAGGCTTCAGCTCTCCTTTTACAGCCAAAGTGGAGGATTGTGTATGGTAACTGAGAGCTGCATTCTTATTTATTTATTTATTTATTTATTTGGGCTTAAAAAGTTACTTTAAGAAATGATTATAGTTCCAAGGTTTGAAAGTAGTCAGTGACTATTATGTTACAATTTGCAAAAGTAATTTTCTGTTTCCTAAAGTAAAGAAATAATTACATAAATCTGGTGACTCTTAAGATACCTATTTGTAAGAGGAACTAAATCCTTCAGACAACTGGCCTGTTGTGCACGCACACTCTTCTGCTCACCTTATAGCCACCTCAAAACCCACAACACCAAATGTGAAGCACTTGAACTGTGTGATATTCCTCCATCGTTTGGTGAGGCCATATCTTCATAACTGTAGGTAACTAGAAGTTACACCAGCCCTGCACATTAAGTGAACTTATAGCTCATTCAGTTACAACAGTTTGATGGACTAGCAGTGAAAGGGAGGATAGAAGGTGAGAGAGAGCATAAAACATAGTACAGACACACGTTGTTGGGTTTTCAAGCAGCACATCACAATGAATCCAACAAATAAACCACTCAGTCCAGTTTGCCTGGGGGCAGAACCTATGAAAATGGGAATCTGCATAGCTATTAGCCACTGAATATTTCCCTTGTCATTTGAGAATGAGGCAGGAATGATAGCCCTCTGAGCTGGGTATCTCCATGAATACCTCCATGAATACCTTCAAAGGGACCCTCAAAGTAGGGAAGATGGTAAATGGGGACTTTTCCCCCCCATGACTCTAGAAGAAATGATGATGATGATGATGATGATGATGATGATGATGATGACGACGACCAGGCCTGGTGAACCAAGGAACCCAAGATGACAAATTGTGTCACTATTACAAACTATATTACAATGTACAAGCTTGTGGTTCAGGGCTCCCATTCTTTTCAGATTCTGTTCCACCAGGGTGGGAGACAGAAATGCTTTTCTTTCCCTAAATAAAATTGGATCCTTGATTTACCAGGTCTGGTCTTCTAATTTCTCCTACAGTTTGGAAAAAAGTCTCCTTCAGTGGGTGCTGAGATCCTATTTCACTCAAAATGGATCCAGCCAAATGCCAAATCAACCAGACAATGAAGTTGTGACAAGGAGAGATATAAAGAGAGAGCAAAAACTTTTATCAGAACCATACACAAAACTTCATTAACTGGTTGGAAAGCAGACTTCCAACTCCAGATCTCCTTGGGGAGTTCCAAGCATTAGTCAGCCAACCCAGCTCCTGGGTGGCTGACTGGTTCAAAACCATGCAGTAATCCTGTGCTGAACATAAGGACCATTTCTGCACTACACTGTTATAGTGCTATTATTCCTCTTTCAATATCCTGTGGAATCCTGGGGTTTGCAGCTTAGGGAGGGGCATTTAGAATTCTCAGCCAGAGGGCTCTTTGGCCTCAATAAGCTATAAATCTCAGAATTCCACAGGATGTTGAAAGTGGAATAATAGCACTGTAACAGTGTAGTGTAGAAATGGCCAAAGTCCCTGGGAAGATGCTGCACCACCAAGGAAGAAAATGGCAACCTCCTCACTCTCTCTGCCTCCCCACAGCCAATAAATGGGGTTCCAGGTCAGTTTGGAACCCATGCAATATAATTTGGTTATGCTTGTTAATTTGGGAAAGAATTAATTACGGGTAACTGGTTATTGATAACCTATATTTTTAACTAGTTACCTCTGAGCTTTCCTCTCCACAGCAATTTTATTTTAAAAAAAGTACTGTAATTCTATGGCAACATGTCTTAGACATCATCTTCCATTCATTGAAGTACAAATTCAGATCTATCAAAAAGAATAAGGCTGAACATTTTCAGCAAATGTGTTGGTTTGAAAGACCAGTCTGAAAGAGGAGGAGGAATTCTTTTTCCCCCCATAATGATAAAATGTTATATTTTTGCAGCTTTCAAAAGATCAGTGACCCCTTTCAAATAACTCATTCCACAGAATCTTTCATGAAAGATCCTAAAGGGATTCATTGAAAGCTGAGATCGTATCAACAGCTAAATATAAAACAGAACAAACTGCCAATAAGATTCGATTTTTTTCTATGCTGTTAGAATATGTGCTTGTAATCTGCACCTTAAGAAGAAGACTCCCAATATTTATCATCACATAATTCATAAATAATCTTTATTTTATAAGTCTGATTGAAAGGCCTTTTGCTTTAGATCCATAGAGATTTTAGCTTTTCCTTGTAATATTTGTGATCCAATGTCAAGTTTCTGCTTTGAGTATTTTCAACTGATAATTGACAATAAGCTATTTTCTCCCAATGTTCTCCAACCTTTCTTATGATAGGGGTGTCAGTTGGGGGTAGTGGTAGTTACTTGTATATAGCTCAGGCTTCTCATTTCTTTACGAAAGCATCACCCTCAGGATCTAATATTCTGTAGAAGCTCATCCATGCTGGTAGAATATCTCTACTTTAGTGCTAACTTTGGAAAAGGCACAGATGAGGCAGGATAGGAAAGTCAGATAGAGAAACTAAATCATATGGAGAAGTTACTGTGCTATAGCAGGTTGTCTTCTCTCCTTTCTACCCTGTCCTCTGAGGTCTACATACTGTTGCAAACAAGGAAGGGTTCCTATTTATGAGGAAAGGTGAGTCAAATAATTTGAATGCCTGCTGTAGATAAGGCAAGTTTAATGAAGGTCTAAGGAATCTGAAAGTAATTGCTTTTGATTTCATAATCACCGAGTAGTCTTTTATTTAGAAACAGTGATACTGTAGCACTGCAGCTTTTCTAGTTCCCTATAAAACTTTAGAACTAGTCTCATCCTTGTCAAAGAATATGACTTGATGCACCTGGTGTGCCTTCTATATTCTGAAAGCAGCATGTATTATCCATACGGTTCATTTTGGTATGTGTTTCCCAATGGGAGGTAATAGCTCACTTCAGCACAATGGCAATTGCAGCCTAAGCATATGACAAAGGGACAATAGTAGTGTTATCAGCTACAGGAGATTTCAGCATTCCAAGAGTGAGAACTGTATGAAAAGCAGAATGACTGCACCTCTCACTTAGGGAAATGTATTAAGAATTATTTTAGACAAGATGAACAGCACAGGAGAGCAGAAGGGTGTGAAATTCTGTTTTCTGTTAATCCTACTCATTGCCATGTAACCATGCCTGAAATGTTCCTCAGTTAGAAATGTATGAGAAATGTGCAAGCTTTTTCTACAGGTTTACAAACTTTTCAGCCTCAGGCCCTGATGCAAACCTGGATGCAATTTGCTGTTATAAATCTCAGCATTTCTGAGCTGGCAATGCATTTCTCAGAAGAATGAAAAATGGTTTGTCAACATGCAGAAATTTGAACAATGAATGAAGAAGATGGAGCACAGTTCTAACATGAGCCCACACATATTCAAGTCAATAAGTTCATGTGTACAAAAGATGTGTACATTCAAAAGATGTGCATATTTTAAAAATGCACCAAAAATAACTGTCACTCTTGGAGCAGGCACTCAGAGGAAAGCAGGATGGAATGCTTTGATGGTGACGACTGTATGGCTCCATCTCTGTCTATCTATTCTTATCTATCTATCTATCTATCTATCTATCTATCTATCTATCTAAATATGTGATGTCTTTATATTCTTATCAGATGATCTGACAAGATGTCCACACAATTGTGGTTTTTGGAGATGTATGAATGTATAGAAATATCTAGAATAAGCACAATCTACTTATAGTGGTGGAATCCTGTTGGTCCACTACCCACAAGATTCCTGATGGCATCTTGTTGGTTATTACACCAGTTGGTGGGAAAAGGGCCATGGGTTTGTGGCCATCAAAGAAGGAAAGCGCTGGAGATCATGGTGTTCAAGGTCCACCAGATTTGGTCTGCCTTTCCTCACCACTATTATGTAACCCTAGAAAAACTGTGTCCACTAGTGTAATGCTTCAGCAGATTTCTGGCCCAGGTCTTATAACTACTAAGAGGCATATTGAGAGCCAGACTGTATGTTATAAATAATGCAAGCTTCAAAATCTAATACCAAATCCTATTACAGATATACATTCTTTTATAAGATAAGACGGAGGATCCTGTGGATATTATCATCTTTTCTCCTGTGAATTCAAAATGCTTATTAAGTTTGAAGTCATCATAGTGTAAAGCATATGACTGGTGATCCATATCTGCTTGCTCATAAACATTCATGAACTAGAATTCATGAAATTTATGGTTTTGGAAACAACTTCTTTTATTTGTTCTTTTGCTTAGACTGCTGTGTGCTGGGTTTTCTTCCTTTTTTATAAGAATGCAAGGAGTTTCCCTTAGGAAAGAGTAAAAAAAATAACACGGAGGGACTAGTGGGTTTTTTCTGTTTCACTGTTGTATGTGGAGTGTTGGCTACCAATATTAATATTGATTTAATGCCCCCCTACAAAATGTAAATTCCTGAAATACGTTGGGGGGCGGAATAAAAACCTTCCTAGATCATTTGTTCTCAACAAATGCATTATAATTTCTAGACTTCTGTTCATCAGCACATCTTATTTACCCTGCAGTAATGAATGTTAAAGGATAGATGTGATTTCAGCTATGTTATCTCTGTTATTTTAATATTATTCCTAACTCTTCATCCACAATAGAGGTGCCTTTTTTTTTAAACAAATGCACTTTAATATGTACAAAAAGAAAATAGTTACATCCTAAAAACCAAAATATACACAAAAATGCAATAATTATTTGCCATTAACAGTCATGCTAACAACATGCAATAATTTCCTTATTCATACAAGAGATAACACTATAGGTTTTCAAACAATATTATTCAATATCATTCAGCAGGTTAAATAAGATTTTTTTCTGATTGATGCTGTGAAGAAGGGAGAATGCTGTCTTGAAATTTATCATTAAAAAAAATATAATTACCATCCATCTTTGGTTAATTTTTTCTCAAACATTTGTCACACATTTTTCAAGCATTTTTCTATTCAGTGAGTTAGCATTATCTGATACAATATAAATTATATATATATTTCCAAGCAAGAAGCTACCAAAGTTGTTGCACCAGTAAATAAATAACTATTTCTATTTTCTATACAGTCTTTTGGATACTACCTATTTCACCCTCACCCCCAATGCACCTCTGTGTCTTTACTGAGGAGACTATTGTTACAATGACTAAAAAGCATAAAGGAAAATATATTTGGAAAAGATTATGTTCTTAAACATTTTTGTCTTGTAAACATAAAATAGTTAATTTGACCACTTTCCTGGAATATTTCATAACTATAATACTTTGCAGTTGCTTTATCTGTGTGGAGTGAATTACATAAGGGGCATAGGAAAGTGACACGATAGCTAGTGTTACCCCAAATGCATGGGCCCTGTGAGATTCTCTATCAGAACCAGCAATTAAATGTAAAAATGAGGATTTAATTAACTCAGATTAAGAAGGCTGCAAGAAAATGGGTAACTAGCAGGACCTTTTCACCAATGTTTATGGAGTAACTGCAATTAAATCAGCCAAAGACTTATAAATCTATAAATTGTCTAGAATGTGTTTTATTGGGGGAAAGTCAAACAAGCACACAAAGATTGACACTCATGCACACATTCACACAAGACTAACTGAAAGACAGGGAGGAGAGGTGGATAGAGGAGAGTTCAGAGTAGAGTGAGCAATATTTACCATTCCAAAGAGAGAGAGAGAGAGATGAAGAAAATCAGTGTGGCTCAGGCTTGTGCCCAAGGACAGTACAATATCAGGAATCAGTGTGACAGAATGGATGCTTGCAATTCATGTACTACAAGGAGGTAACCAAAATTGGGGTCTCTTATACCCAAAAACCTGCCCTGAAGGCATGAGGTGTTGATGACTCTCTGCCTAGGCAAACATTGATGGTTGCAAGGTGGACAAAAGGTGGCTGGAATGTGTTGATGGTTTAATGTGTAGGGGAAATAGGTTGATGATTTTAGCATGGAGATGACAAAGGCCTTGATGGTTGTATGCCAGTTCTGCACTGAGGACAGGAAAAGAGTGATGTGGAACAGGTTTAGGTGCTAGGAAGGAGGAATTGGGAAGGTTTTGATGGGAAATGCACACAGCAAGGATGCTTACTGGCTGCACCTGTATTTATTGTTTTTGTTGAGAGGGTTAGCTTAGAGCCATTAAGTCAGGCTTTCCTGGCTAATTCTCAGTGAAGGTATGACCTGGCAATGTTGAAGTTACTGTTTGGTCTGCTATCCAACCAGAATCCCTTCTGTATAATTTATATTTTATGCCAATTAAACATATCTGCCAATTAATATATTTTGCCAATTAAACCATATCAAATGGGGGGATGTATGGACTGGTTAACACCAGAGGCTGCACTTCTGAACCATTTACATTTGTATTACCTCACAAGAGAATCTATGTGCCTATAAGTGTATACAAGTAATGTCTTTTTAGATATGCCAATAAATGCATAAAGGCTGGGTATGCGCATTGACTACGTTATTGCATCTTCTCTACGGGCCTTTGTCCTAATAAACAGGATGTTCTGAAAGCAAAGGATGGGCGATACGTATCTCTCTAGATGTTGTAGCATTATGTATACTTAAAAAGTGTTATGTTTTATTATCTTGGTCTCTGAATGTATAAGTTTGATATTCTCCCCTTTGTAGGAAAGGGCATTATAAATAAGCATTGTCATTGCCATCATCATCATTATAAGCTCTTACAACCCCTAATCATTAGTCATTCTGTTTGTGGCTAATGGAAGTTGAGTCCAAGAACAAGTAGGGACTGATAGATTTTTTTTTGCTTTCTCCCATATTTCAGTTTTGTAAATTGAGGTAAACTCTTTTAAAAAAAGAAAAAAGAAAAGGGAAAGTGAAACCACATTCTTGCCCAGCCTTAGCTGCAGATTCAGCATCCCTGCCTTATGGGGTTGCAGTAAAGCAGTGGTGGGCAAAATGTGGCCTGCAGACTACATGCAACCTCGCAGGGTCCCCAAGGATCATTTTTTTTGCTCCTAAATACCTTGCCCCTTTTTGCAACAGGAAGTGACTTTCACTCACTTCCTGTTGCTAATTCTTAGAGTATAATGGCCTGGAGGGTGGTTAGAAACAGGGAGAAATGTCCACATGCTCCCTAGCAGGCTTTTGAGGATATTTATTTTATTTCATTTTTGTAGCAGGGTGTGTCTGTCCTCCAAAGTCTCTTGAGGGGCTAATGCAGTTCCCTAGTCTTCCACAGTTGCCCACCCCTGCAATAAAAGAATATTTATAAAATTAGATGTAAACATTGTGTGCCAAAGGAGACCTGACAGCTTTGCCTTTGTATGTTGTACGATTATACTGAATTAGTTATTTTCATAGCATCAGCTATGATCAGCATGAGCATCCTTTCAGTGTCTTGAGATGTTTCTCCTGTTTCTGTTGCGGATTTTATTGGACGCTCCTCAAGATGAGAACTAGGCCCTTTTCGCACGGGCCTTTTCTCGCGCGACAGCCCCGTGAGCCTCGCGGGAGTGGGAGCGTCGCTCCGCACGACACACTCCCACTTCCGCCGGGCTCACGGGGCTGAAGCGGCGCAAGCGCGGGTTTTTTGATTTTCGCTTCCAAGCGAAAATCACCCGCGCTCGCGCAACACTCCCGGCGCCCGCATGCACTTACCTCTCGTGCGGAGCGTCCGGGAGCCAGCCGGGTCGCGCTTCCTTCCCTCCGCCCCTGCGGAAGGAAGGGACGGGGCGGGACGCTCGTGCGACGGACGCAACACGTCCTGCTTTGCGCGCACGCGCGGGGGGGGCGGATGGGACGAGCGCCTTCTCTCTCTCACACGCGGGGGGGCGGCGGACGGGACGAGCGCCTTTCTCGCGCGCGCGGGGGGGAATGGACGGACACGTGAGCCGCCTCCGCCTCCGGGAGGCTGCCGCTTCCCCGCTCGTTCCTTCGCCTGCGGAAGGAAGGAGGGGGGAGCAGCAGCCTCCCGGAGAAGGCTTCTTGCGTGAGCCGCCCTCCTCCGTCTCGCGAGAAGACTTAATGCGAAAAGGGCCCTAGCCACTAAGTTAGTCATCACACTACACTTTCATTATTTATTTATTTGAAAATCAACAGCTTTTTGTTCTGGTTTTGTTACTATGATTTATCTCCTTTTCCAACACATGGCTCAACACTGCTTACCTTCTTCTTAGTAGAATTTCATCCCCTGGTATTATCCCTTCCTCCCTGGAATAGGAGAGCTAGTGACAATATTTTAATAGTGATGAAATAAATAATCTGATACAAAATTTGTGTGGAGGCTCTTCTTCCAAGTCAGCTTTGTTATCATACTATTTTTTTAAAAAAAGGGAAATGCTAAATTGTTCCTCTTCCTCCATGATCCAACGAATCTGAATAGTTCATTGTATTGTAGCCAGCATGTTTTGTAGTACTTACACCACAGTGAACCATTCAGATTTGAAGTCTGCTAAAAGCATTACATTCTTTAATCTTGAAGTCTGGTGTTTAAATTATACACAGGTCATTATTGTATACCTATGCTTTAAATGCAACTGCAATTTTCATTTTAACATGAAATCATTTTAAAGCTAGGGCTGTTATAGGTTCAAATGTACTATGCAGCAAACTAAAATAAAACTTCTCTTTTTTAATGAGAGAATTTAGTTCTGCACTGTCTGGTGTAAAATTGAATTTATGATGAATAATTCCACATCAGGAGATGAAGCAAACAGAATAATGCAGAGAGACCTCTAAAGAAGCAGCTGGTTGTTAACCGCGCTGCAGTTTGTAATAAACTAGGAATTCCTTTCCCTATATTATAGGGTAGAACAATATGTAACATTATGACATTTTTTTAAAAAAAAAAAAACCTCTCATGATCCTGAGCAAGGTAATAATAATGAAGCTTATGAAATTGATATGACATTATTATAGCCTTGCTTGTAAAGAGGAAGGCAGACTCTTGCTATGATGATCTAGCTAGTTTCTAGAAGAAGCCCAAACTCCTCTCTTTTTCTAGAAAAATTATTTGTGTATGCATTCAAGAGAGAGATGAAATTGAAAACAGATCACCAATCTGCTCTTGCCATCCCCTCAAGATCCTAGTGGGAACGTTCAAGTGGAATATCCTAAATTTGGGAGAGTTTCCATTTTGGGCTACAGCTCCCACAATTGCCCAGCCAGCATGGTCATGGCTATGCTGACTGGATGAGTCTTAAAGTAGGTGTTCAATTAACCTCGGAGAATGTATTATCAATGAACTAACTTGCCAAATTCTGGGTATATCCCAGTTTGCCCTCCAGGGAAATGAACACTCAAGGAGCTATGAAGGAAAACAGTAGGAAGGCCAGCTAAACAAGGATGAGGAAGGATGGGATTTTTGCTATGATTGAAATAAACCTTCATGTTGACTGATGCTAGTTCACATATTGGATGGTTAGCCTTTTTATTTGTCTTAATATTTTATTAATATTGTGTTGGATTCAGAGTAAGTTAGTTAGACTTTTTCTTCAATAAAATCAATGATGTTTTAGTTCCAGGTTAATTTATATCCTATCAGTCTCACCAGAAACTTCAATGAAATTTCATCAGGATCAGATTAACTCACCAATCAACCCATTAAGTTATTAATTGGCTAGTTTTTCTAGTGATTTTCTCCAACTCACTAGATTCTCCAGTTACTTCTGAGGTTAAAAATATGCTTTACTTTTGGTCCTTAGAATTTATTAGAGTTCATTAGGGCGGGGGCTTTGTCTTCTGCCCAATGAAGACAGGAAGGAAGGCCAGCTCCTCTTGGAAAAGAAATATTTAAATTAGAAGAAGTGTGTCACCTGGCTCTGTGAATGTAGGAGCTGGTGTTTTAATTGGATGGCAATACTTTTAAAAAAGTTGACCTTGATGTTGATGTGGGGCTCTGGCCTTTTTCGCACGGACCTTTTCTCGCGAGACAGCCCCGTGAGCCTCGCGGGAGTGGGAGCGTCGCTCCGCACGACGCACTCCCACTTCCGCCGGGCTCACGGGGCTGAAGCGGCGCGAGCGTGGGTTTTTTGATTTTCGCTTCGAAGCGAAAATCACCCACGTTCGCGCAACGCTCCTGGCGCCCACGCGCATTTACCTCTTGTGCGGAGCGTCGGGGAGCCGGCCGGGTCGCGCTTCCTTCCCTCCGCCCCTGCAGAAGGAAGGGACGGGGCGGGGTGCTAGCGCGATGGACGTGACACGTCCTGCTGCACGGGCACAGGGGGGCAGACGCGACAAGCGCCTTTCTCGCACGTGCGGGGGGATGGACGGATGGACGCGCGAGCCGCTGCCGCCTCCGGGAGGCTGCTGCTTCCCCGCTCGTTCCTTCGCCTGCGGAAGGAAGGAGGGGGAAGCAGCAGCCTCCCGGAGAAGGCTTCTTGCGCGAGCCGCCCTCCTCCGTCGCGCGAGCGCCGGCGCTGCGAAAAGGGCCTCTGTCTGGGCTTAACTTTAGCCTGCACTGACTAGGGCAAATCATCAGAATGGTTTATTTGGATGTCAGGAGCAATGTTTTACAACATGACAGCACAAATGAGTATCAGGAAAGCAGAGAACTTCAGACTCCAGTGCTGAAGGCAATGAGTATGTTCATAAGAAATTATGATATACCTTGTTCTTCCAACAGAATGAGAGATTGCAGGGAGATGTGCTCCTGTTTTTTTTTAACTCTCTAAAACTTGTGTTTCTGGAACCTTTATTCTGTAGAGAATGTGATATAGCAATTTAAACCAGGGAGCAGCAGTTTTTTGAATAGCTTTGTGCTCTCTCTCTCTCTTTCTCTCTCTTTCTTTTTACAAAGAGCCAAGCTGTGTATGTATGAATGTGTGTGTGTGTGTGTGTGTATGTCAGTTTAAATTGCTGCAACTCATTTATTCAGAATTTATTTCTGAATTTATGCAGAAGTGCTTTGGGGATATATCTATATCTATATTTCCAAAGCAGTTCTGCATATATTCAGAAATTGATGTTATTTTAAAATCAAATTCAGATACTTTCAAACTTCATATTTTGGCTTTAGATGAATGGCATGCACAAGCACTTCTAAAACTGTACTTTAAAAAATGGATTTAGGGGCTTGTTCACATATTTTAATGTAACAAAACTGAAATTTCCCAGAATTAGTTTTTTTCTAGTGTAACTAAGACTTCTCCTCAAAACCTTGGCCTGCTGATTATCTATCTTCAGGTACATCTGCTATTTCCGACATCTATCTTAAGTCAGTGAATGACCTGACCTTTGACTAGGTTCCTCAGTAAGAATTTGCTCCTTTCAGAATCCATATCATTTTTCTTTCCTTTAAAAAGACTTGTCTAAATCCTCCTGCTCTTAGAGAATGGCATAGAACTTTGACATCAGACAGCAGGAGAAGCTGGAAAAAATGTTTTGGGGTAGGTGGGTATTTGCTTGAAAAATACAGCTTGAGAGACAGTTGAAAGGGTGAAGGAAAGTTAAGAAAGATGAAACAGAGATGATTGTAGGAGTAGAGACACATGACCAGTACATTGCAACAAAAGTGACAGCAGTTGTGAAACACAAAAGAATTTAATGCCAACTGTAATAGACTGAGGTAAAGAAAAGCAGCAACTATTCAGCTGTAGGTTTTGGGAACTTCACCTTCTGGCCAGAACATACCATTTTTAAAAGGAGTATATTGTTGCCCTTTCCAGTATTCAGTGAATAAAAACACTCTGTGTGAGTGAGTGTGTGTGTGTGTGTGTGTGTGTATGTGTGCTTGGGGTGGAGAGGATGAGAATGTGGCAACAAGCTCATCCTCTGATCATGTCCTATTGACTATTCTTTGGGCACAGGCCTTGATGCGTGCACAAACTTGTACACATAGGTGATTTTTAGTTTTGTATATGCTAAATAGAGAACATGCATATTGATCCTAGATGCATATATCTTGCTTATATATAGATGTTCTGCTCAAAGAACAGCCTTTAGCATACATTGATTACACATTGGTTGCACCCAGTTTTTAGAATGTCTGGACTTGGTTAGTGACTCCATATTAACAGACTATGGATCTATGAGCCTCAGGATCTCAGTTGGTACCTGGAAAATACAGTGGTAGTAAGGAGAGAAAGAGGGGGGAAGCAAGTATGGTACTCAGGAATAGAATAGAAGGGGGAATAGTTAATGGAGGTGAAATGACATATGGAGGAATGGGTCTCTTGGATTCAAGAAATTAGGAGGAGGGGTTTAACTCAATATAAAATGGAGCAGGAAAGAGGAGAAAAGCATGAGAACATCTGTCTGAGTGGGGAAAGAGAATGGGAAAGCTCCTGAATTGGGCCTAGACACCAAAAGGTGGGATTTGTAGTGTTGGTCTGTAGAGGAAGCAGACACCTGGGTGCACTGTTGAATGCAGGGGTGACATAAGACTATGCCGAATGTGCTTACTTCAAAAATAAGGATGTAGCAGAAACACAAATATGCTATAGCTGAGGATGTCTACAAATAAGTCAAGCGTATCCCAAGAACCAATTGTTGCAGTCATGAACAGTATATAGAACTTTTTAACAACCACTAGGGTGACATTAACCACTAAGAAACCACCTTGTTCAACTGGAGCTACTTCTCCCATTGCTACAATATAAGTGTTGCCTTGATTTGTTCCACTCTGCTTGTCCATCAAGACCTATGATCCCTACATGTGACAGGATCTCGACATAAATAAAACCAATACAAACATTTGATTATATAAATTTACTGGAAGATGAGAATAAAGACCCGTTGAGATAGTGGAACCTTTTGCTTCTGCCTGGCTTCATTTCCTTATGCAAGAACATTTTTCCTCTACTCATTCCACATTTCTGTCTTTTTCTCAGTTCTTCACCACCTGCTTATTTTCAGTAACATTTAACACAGATCTCTTGCTCATTGTATAATTTTATGTGAAGTTTTCTGTGTGCCATTTGGCAAGAATTATAAACACAAATCACAAATTAATGCCCTACTCTTGCTGTTCAGGCTTTCTCACACTAACAATTTCACACTTGCTGCTTGTGACCCTTATATATTTTGGTTGGGGGGGGCATAGGAATTTGATGCTTTAATTTCTGAAAGCTCTGTTAAAATGTGCAGTGTTATATTTCAGAGAAAAGAACTTACAAAACCACTTCTGAGTATTCCTTGCCTAGGAAAACCCTATGAAATTCATGAGGTCACCATAAGTTGACAGGTGACTTGAAGGCATATGCACACACACAGATGCAAGGTTCAAAAACAAAAGAACAACATTATAAAGAAAAGAATCTTTAGCTCCAGGATGTTTACCAGGTACTGGTTGTTTAGTAGTAGAACATACAGCTCACTCCCCATGGAATCTCCACTAAGAAGCTCTGAAGGCCCAAAGAAAACAAGGAGGACTGTACTGCAGTGCTAGTTGTCTTGTTTTCTACCCCCCACCCCCTGAGAGCCCTCTTAGTCAGGTTTGGCTGGCCTTATCTTACAGAAGCAGAAAGAAACATATGGCTTGAAATCTTTTAAAGCCTGCACGTAGTTACACCTCCTTCTGGAAACCAGACAAAATATTATACAATCTGGCTTCACATACTAGACACAGCATTGCCCATTTTTCAGTTGCAGTCGTTAGTGAGGAGGCATTTAACACTCTCAAGACAGATGAGAACTTTATGGGATGATGTTGTTTTGTGTAATTAAAATATGTGCCTCCATGCTGGAAATAACAAGTAGTGATTGGAGTACATTGTCAAACAGCTTGCTTGTAGCCATGCAGATGGTGCCCTAAACCTGAATAAATGTGCATGTTTCCAGTGCACCCACGTCTTTCAGTCTGAGTATCTGGGCTGTTGTGTATCCCTTTTCCTTGCTCTCATTTTGTAATGCTTCTTCTGCTCCCCCACTTCCCTATTTGGCCCCCTCCCACTTCCATAACCAGTATTATCTATAAAGCTGCTGAGCACTTTTGGAGTAAAAATATTTTTACGTATAGGAAAAACTGAAAGAGTATCAGGAGACAAGCCAGTGTAGTAAAATAAAAAAAGAAAAAGAAAAATAAGGGGACAATCCAGTATAGTGCTGCAGTTTAAGCCTTGGACTGTGACACTGGAGACCGGAGTTCAAATCCCTGCTCATCTATGGAAACCCACTGAGTGACCTTGGGTGAATCACACTCTCTAAGGCCATTTCCACACTACACTGTTATAATGCTATTATCCCACTTTCAACGTCCTGTAGAATTCTGGGGTTTGCAGTTTACTGAGGCCAAAGAGCTCTCGGGATGAAAATTCTAAAGGCCTCTCCCTAAACTGCAAACCCCAGGATTCCATAAGATGTTGAAAGTGGAATAATAGCACTATAACAGTGTAGTACGGAAATGGCCTTAGTCTCTGGAGCAGCAGAAAACAAGCTTGCTTCATCTTCAGCATGGCATCCCTTCAAATATTTAAACATGACTATGTGTCACCTCTTAACCTTCTTTTTGTCAAGCAATCCTCACTTCCTCAATTAAGAAAATTACTATTTAAATTTATCACTGCTTCAATTACATTTTTTCAATTTGTAAGTCCCTTTAAGTCCCATATGTGACAAAATGTAAACCAAATACCTACCCGTTGTTGTTTGCCTTTAAGTCATTTCCAACTTATGGCAACGCCACGGTGAACCTATCATACAGTTTTCTGGCAGTTTAGAGTGTGTGACATGCCAAAGGTCACCCAATGAGTTTCCATGGCTGTGCAGGGAGTCGAACCCTGGTCTCCTGAATTGTAGTCCAATGGTCAAATCACTACACTATGCTGACTCTACTTACCTACCTACGTACAAACATACACATATCTAGATACCCACTTTCAATCTCACTACATAGAGAGGTAAAAAAGGGAATGTCCAAAGACCAGAAACTTCCAAATAGCCTGTGTTGTTATGTTAAATATTAGACTATTTATGAACAAAGTTTAGAGGCTAAGAACTTTACAGTCTTTGAAGAGTATGGCTCAGCCTCAAATGGAAGAGCTGGCCTTTTTATCGTTCAGCAGTTCTGAGAAAAAAAATGTTAACCTGCAGCATGAAGGTAAGAGGTAACCTTCCCTCTGCAACAGTCCTGATACTAAGATCTTGATCATCCTGCAACACACACTCTGATACAGCTGTTTAAAGTTTTTATATATGGATGATTAAAGTAATGTAGAATGCAAAATTACCTTGAACGAATTCAAGAGAGAAGCAGCAACACCTACCACCTAGGTGCTCTCTATATAATGAGACATTATGGAAAAAATGCACCAGTATTCCTTTAACTGAACGCTAGACCATTATAAAAGTGGAGAGAATTTGTGTTCTACAAGATTCAACTGACTCTTTGATCATTTGCCTTCGCTTTTGCTAGGTCATGTAGAATCCCAGTGAGAAGATTTTTGTAAAGATGTACAGCTCTTTATGCTCCCTCTTCTTTCTGTTTCCAAGATAACTAAACTTTCTCTTATGATCACTGTATAGCTGAAAATGTTCAGGCTTGTTCCCTAAACACTCACTTGACCAATTATTATGTTTCTGAATCCTTGGTTGCTGAAACTATTATTTAAAAATCCATTTCTTTTCTCTAAATGCCACAGATATAGACTGAAGATATAGTGGCACAGCATCAGTAAGTTGATTATGACGTAGTGGTGACTTGAAGTCTCCATTACCAGGCAACTGCAATTTCTTTTTACACACTCAGCTGACAGAATCTTGTAAGTCACAATAGCATGCCAGTATAGTTGCTCAGCATTGAGCCTACTTCTGGACATGTCTCACTCTTTCCCAGTAAAATATGGTGGTGGCCTTGGTAAATTACAAATCCCAGCATTCCACAGGATGTCCAAAGTAGAATAATAGCACTATAATAGTGTTCTGAGGAAATGACCTAGGACACGGAGCAATGGATTCAAACTTCAGGAAAAGAGATTTCACCTAAACATCAGGAAGAACTTCCTGATGGTAAGAGCTGTTCAACAGTGGAACGTGCTGCCTCAGAGTGTGGTGGAGTCACCTTCTTTGGAGGTTTTTAAACAGAGGCTGATTTGAGTGTGTGTTCCTACATGGCAGGGGGTTGGAATCTATGGCTGTTGTGGTCTCTTCCAGCTCTGTGATTCTGTGGTTCTAAACCTCTTTACAGTGTACTGCTGAGTAGACTGTCTATGAGGAAAAGCTGCCCTGTGTATGTTTAGAAGTCCTTTGTTGCCAGGCAAACTGAACATGTGATAGTCAGTACTGGTGGAGCATAAAACTCCACTGGCAAACTTATGCAATGTTCTGGATGACACTCTAATGACCATTCCAGTGATTTTCTTGGTCACTGTTCTAGATCATGGGAGTGCAGAGCTGTGTTAGCATTCTAGACTCACTCTTAAGCCAGATCATTGAGCTGTGGGCAAATGAAGAAGGGGGCACTGGATATCTCCATGCACAAGAGTACACAAAGCACAACTGCCTGCATAATATGGTGTTACACCAATATCATATCCCAACAGGATTCTGATTAGTATCAGGAAATGGAGAATGCTAAATATCGGCGTTAATGCCAATTGTCCCTGGCTTGTTATGGGGCGGCATTTTAGGTGGCATTATAGATGTATTATTTGAATTCATCTAATCTTTTAGACTTCTGTAAATGTTAGTTATCAGGACACACTTTGAATTCCTCTTTAGAGAAATAAATATTTTTTTACAATAACTGAGATATTAAGGTCTCACTAGTAATTTCAAGGTAATAAAATAAAAATAAAAAGCCATTTTAATTATTCTCTTCTTGTTCCAAAATCTTGACTGGATTTTTTTTTTTAAAAAAATCAAACTATAGTAACTTCATATATCTTGACTGCAAATTTACTGTTGTAGTTTTTCAAACACAATTAATACTGTTATGGTAACTACAGTATCAATTTTATAAGTGTTAGCCAGTTTGTATAAGATGACTTTCTATTATACAGCCTTGGGAACAAAAGTATTTCAGAGCTCCTAATGTTGGTAGCATCTCTTCAAAATGGCAGTGTTCAGCAATTTTGAGGGCAAACAAATACAGAATGTGTGATGCTGTCTAGGATATTGTCGTGTCGACAGTCTTATGCTGAATAAAATACAACTGCTTGTAGCCTTCATGTAGACTTTGAGTTTCCCTTGATTATTTTTCATCTTGTCAACCTTCAGCTTTGAGTTGTTACCTGTAACTTACATTTGCAGCAGAGCTATTGAACACTTCATATTCAAAGTGCCAAGCAGGTACTAAAAGTCCAAAAGAAAAAGATCTGTTGTATTTCTGCCTGTTTGTTATATAGGTATGTAACAGGAAAACAGTAGTCATGAATGAAAGGAATTGGGCTTGAAGTACACTCTGGACTACTTGATGCTTCACAAAGATCAATGCAAATTGCACAGATGTATGTTTGGAACTACATTTTTTTTAACAGTAAATTTATCTCCCATTTGGAAGAAAGCATTTTGAACACTCTGATATCACAGATAGTCTTTGGACTGCAAATAAATCCAGTGATTAGTTTTAATGAATGCAAGCTATAAAGTCCAAGACATGGCTCTTTGTGCACAGTACTGTATATAAAAAAGTGGCCTAACCAGCTGTTTTTGTTTTTTCAGGCTAAAGGGTCATGTGGTAGTGACTCATAGGTATATATTCTGCCACATGGATGTATTGGGCTGGATTGGGACCGTAGCAATACTTTAAATTTCAAAGGAGTTCCTATTTGAGATTACACTGCAATAAACTCTCAGGATGTGAAAAAGGAGTCAGAATATGGTTTCAGGAATGACAAATGAGTCCATAGTACTGGCAGAAGAAAGATTTGCTAGCCTAGAAAATCCAGGAGACAAGTATGATGAAGCAGTCAGTATAATTATTTTACATACATGTGATCATGCAACAGCTCCATTTTGCATGTGGCTAGCTTAGTAGTTTAAAGCCTTCCCTATGGGGTTTGCAAAACCCCTAGCAAATAGCATCTTAGCAGCAGTTTTGAGGTGCAACCCATCTCTTTCAAAATGATAGAAAGAATTCTTTTTTCTATGCTTGACACTGTAGAAGACTAGAGGACATAAAATTGTTTTCCTTGTTTGCTATTGTTGGGGATTTCTTCTGTTTTTACTCCCCCTCCTTTTTTTTTGCTAGCTCCTCATAAACTGGTAAAAGTAAAGAGGGTCCTTATAGTTCCACGGTTGTTTACAGTTCAGGACCTTGTAGTTCCATTTCTAGTGAAACAGACAAAATTTAAAAAGTAAATTCAAAGATTTTTAAGAAGTATTTTTCCCCTGAAAAGACTACTTTTAATATATTAAACATGACACTTTCCTGCCAAACCAAATTATGTATGGCAGATTTTATGTTTTTAAAGGAACAAAGTGTCCTTAAATCTGTAAAGCATGGGTGGGAAGAGCATGCCCTAAAAGCTTCAGGTGACTCTAGGGCCATTTTTATGCCACCCAGGGGTAAAGTTTTTGCACCAATTTAGGCCCGGGGAAGCCTTTCTGTGAAAGAGGAAAGAACAGAAAGTGACACCTGCTTACTTCCTATTGTTAGAAAAAGGCCCTCTCCTGAGCCTAAAATGGTCTGGGGGAACTAAAACATGGCAAAAATGTTTCTCATGCCTCCTAGAGGCCATCTGGGGGCAAAACTTTTTTTTTTAGCAGGGATGTGTGTTGGAGGGTGCAGCTCTCCAAGTTCTCCTGAGGGTCTAATGTGGCCCCTGACCTTCCACAGCTGCTCACCTCTGTTGTCATCAATGCTAATAATATTGCAGTTCCCCCAATTTTTTGAAAATAAATAAATAAATGGGAAAACCTGAATTTTTATGTCCCCATGGCTTCAAAACTTCTAGAAATTATCTTCTCTAGCTAGAGCTTCTGGGACTTGTAGTCCATTAACATCTAGATGGCCACACAATTCACACTCCACCCTACCAGACAGTAGTAATCAGCATAGAAACTTTTTCCATAAAAAGGTCACACATATTCCACCCAGAACAAAAAAACAACAACAAAACAAAAAACAAACAAACAAAAAACAGGACAAGAGTGCAGCCTGGTAAGTATATGGGGTCATATAACTCTTTGGACAGACATGTAGTTGCCATGGAGGACATTAGGTCTCAGTCACTCCTGACATCAGCCATTTCTGCACTACACTGTTATAGTGCTATTACTCCATTTTCAAAATCCTATGGAATCTTGGGGTTTGCAGTTTAGGGAGGGGTCTTTAGAATTCTCAGCCAGGGAGCTCTTTGGCCTCAGTAAACTACAAACCCCAGAATTCCACAGGATGTGAAAGTGGAATAATAGCACTACGACAGTGTAGGGCAGAAATGGCCACGGTAGTCTTAGCATGAAAGTTGCCCCCCCCCGTAGCAAAACTAGCTAGGGGATCTAGCACTACCACCAAGACCAACCCAGCTAGCTTAGGAAGGGAGACAGTTGTGCCCCAGAGTGAGTTAGACACCAAAAGCATCCTTATTCTGTTCCTGACCCTCACCTTTGAACACATACACACATGGACTTGGCAAACTATGGGTGGATCAATTCATGGATGGAATTACTATATATCATTGCAAATAGGGATGGGGGAAAAGAAACACTGTTATTCAGTTCCTGGCCACAACAACAACAACAACAACAACAACGCAAGAAATTTGGTAAGAAGAATTACACAGATGCCTGAATTCTGTGTAGTTTTCATCTGGGGAAACTATAAAAATAACATGTGAAATATTTATTTATTTGCACATGATCTTTTCCCTCGATGATTTTGGCACACAACTTCATGAGTGTCTCTGGAAATAGTTTTTGCACATTTTGCACAAAATGTGTTGTTTTTTCACACACCCCTCCACATTTTGTGCAAAAAAACAAAACAAAAACAAAAACTTTCTGGAAATACATTTGGGTTTTGTGTGCAAAATTGCTATTTTTCAATCAAGATTATCTTTTTTTTGGCACAAAAATGTTTTTCTCTACAAAATACAACCCTCCATTGATTTTCACACACACATAGTGTGTGTGTCTACACAGAATAATTTCCTGAAATCCTTTGGGATGTGGGAATACTGAGTGCAAACTGTGCAGACTATTCATTTTTTCTCACACTTGAGAAAAAAAATGTAGAAATTATTCATTCTTGTGATGAATTGGTCAAATGTTTATATCTTTACTGCAATAATGCTTCCTTGCTCCTCAGGCCTTGCCTGCTGTGACACAGAGGCAGGCAGAGCTATGAAAAATTTTGAGAGCTCTGGGCAATTCCAACTAGGTTGTTGTTATGCAGGCCAGGTCAATGCATTCATCCATGAGCAAGCATCATCACGCACAATGCCCACAAGTCTGGCAGGTGAAGGAGTGCTCCAAACACTTGTTCTCTCCAAAATAATACTATGTCATTGGCTACCAGACATCATGGAATTTGGAACCATAATTACCATGAACACCTTAAATGCCCTCATTTAATTTCATTGGGTTCATCAGGCCCATCTTGGGGTAAATGATCATTGCAGTATCATACTGGTCTCATGATCCCTAGTGGTAAGTGTAACATAAACATCATTTTCTGAGCAACAGAAGAAGTGCTGTTAATAAAAATAAGTTAGCCACATGTAATGCTTTAATTTAACATATGGAATCTTTAAATTGTACATTGCAAGTGTCATACATTCAATAAGGGAAGTTGAGGGGAAAGTATAAAAAGATTTTTATAGTATGACATTAATTAATATGTGTGAAAATACATGTGCCCATCTCTGGCAGTATTAGTAAGGGGATAATAGATTAAATGTGGCAATGTCCTTCATGGAAGAAGAATATATTTTTATTTAAAACATTAGTTTTTCATTCGGTAAATTGCTTCTGCATATATTTTTTTAAAAAAACTTAATTATTCAAATATTAAGAAATTAAGCATGTTATCAAAAGTACTTCCACATCGTACAGAAACAGAGTTTTCAAAGCTTTTGAAATGTTAATCACTTGTGTACAAAACCCTGACCCTTGATGTTGTATTCTGGGAAAAACAAATTATGGAAATATGGTTTTAGCAAGATAACAGTGACCTTTATGGGATTAGAAAAAAAAAATCAGATCAACTAAGCTAAAGAATTTAATTTTACATGCAAGATAGCTATTACGCTTCTAGCAAAAAAGTCTAGAAGGAAACGTTTGTTGCACAGGAAGTAAGCTTCAGATTTCTAAGCATTTAAAATCATGTATGTTGTATCCAGCTTGAAATTAGCTGTCTTTGACTTCTTTTCTACATGGATTTTTTTTTAAACTGCAAATAGACTAGGTGCAGTGCCATACAGATTTAGTTCACTTTACAAAGATCATTTTTAATGTAGAATAATGGAAACATGCTGATGTTATCATGATCTGTAGTGCTAAAAATGTAGGGTACATGAAAGTCTGTGGAAACCAGTAGTGAATTATGTTGCATGACTTACATATTCTCTAAACCAGCAGCACTAATCTTCTGAGTTTTCCTGCTCTTGTCTAGAAATTCAGAAATACTGACTAGGCAATTGTGCTGTTTTTTAACTACCTATAAATAAAGGCTAGAAACATTTTTTTTTGAAGACCATTCCCAGAATTGACCAATTAGCATAGTCAGTTTATATGCTGACTATAGACTGCTGGGACTTGTGACAAAAAATAGTAGTTTTTTTTCCAAATTCTGCCCATGACTCAAGCCACCCTTCGTGAATGTATTGACCTCTCTATATATTGGACTACAATTAAAGATGGATGAGGAATTTCAGTTCATTTTTTTAAATGAGCATTTTACAAAATTTGCAGATTTCTTAACAGTTGGGATGGAAAGATTATAGTTTTTGAGGAGTGGGGGAGAGAAAACAAAGCTGATAGTTTTGTTCATCCCTGCCAAGCCCTAGGAAGCTAACTCTTAGTAGTCATGTTAAACTATTGACATACTAAACCATTTCAGTGCTCAACTGTGGTTGACATCTGTCTGATCTGATAGGCTTCTGTATGACAGGCAGGAAGAACATACCTGAGAATATAAGCAGTTTGCTGAATTTGGTTGGTGCAAATAGAGCAGGAAATTTCAATTTCTGTTTGAACAAAAAAAAAAAAATTACCAACATTCTCCAGCTTCAATTTCACAGTGGAAAAAAGTGTAAATTTTAAACCACAAAAAAAAAAAAAGGAAAAAAAGGTAAAACTTTTATGTTTCCCCATCTCATAACTATGATTTTCATAATCTCTAGCCAGCAACTACAGGATAGGGATACCAGCACCAGGGATCCTATTTAAGTTCCTAAGACTTGACATTCTTAAAATTTAAAAATCTAAAAGATATGTTTCATATTCTCAGAACCACTGATAAAGGAAAAGAATAATCAGAAAAGACAATAGTGAGACTCCATCCAGATTTCTAGTAGCAGATGGGAAAAGTTCCTTCATGCAAATTGTTGTGTACTTGATGTTTGTCCAATACTTGTTGCAACATTTTGAGATGAAAGCCTGGTAGTGATTCAGTCAAGTACAAACCATGATTCAAAATGAGGAAGCAGATGGCTAAAAGCAATTTGGTGCACAACACCATAATTGAATTCCCCTTTCACATTTTCTACAACAGTTTTAAACTGAGTGATGTTTTCTGGTACATGCAGTCTCAGAACTAATCCAGAAAAGCAAAAAGAAGATCTAACATACATTCATAACTCAAATTAGTTTATTGAGTGCCAAATATGCCCAGTCCCAGAATTGTTTGATCTGGCACAGTAACACATGCCATGCTTATATTCTGTTTGGACTATTGTAAAGTACTCTTTTTGTGGGCCTGCCTTTGGAAACTTTTGGAAACTTCAGTGGATCCAAATTGTTCTAGGCAGACTGCAGATTGGTGGCATTACAGGGAATATGTAACTCCCCTATTAGCACACCTTTATTGGCTACTGGGACACTTCCAGGCACAAAAGTACTGAATGGAACTTATAAAGCCCTGTATGGCTTGGGTTCAAACTTTCTGTGTGAGAGTGCTTTACTGGTGACTGCTCCCAGGCTGTGGAACTTCTTCCCACTGGAGAGTAGGCTGGCCTTCTTAGTGCTCTGCATTCACTTACAGGTTTAGACACACTTTAAGCTATTTCCTAGTTGCAGTGGAGGTCTATCTTAATGGGGTGTCTCTGCTGTTCTGTTGAGCAGTTCAGCAGTGCTGCCTCGGTGTGTGGTGGAGGTTGGATGGCCATCTCTCAGGAATGCTTTGATGGTGTTTGTCTCCGTGGCAGGGGGTTGGACTCGATCGCCCTACTAGTCTCTTCCAACTCTATGATTCTATAATCCTTTTCACATTCATTTTTTCTCGCGTGAGCGCCCCTTGAGCACCGCGCAAATGGGAGTGTCGCACCGCACGACACACCCCCACTTGCGCGGCGCTCATGAGGCTGACGCGGCGCCCGAGCGTATTTTTTGATTTTTGGCTTGAAGCCGAAAATCACCCGCGCTCACACAACGCTCGCGGCACCCATGCGCACTTACCTGCTGTGCAGAGTGTCGCGAGGCGGCCGGGTCGCGCTTCCTTCCCCCCACGGAGCCTATAGCTCCCATGGTGCCCTGCGGAAGGAAGGGGCGGGGCACTAGCGCAACGGACGTGCCAGCAGGAAGTGCCTGCGGAAGGAATGAGGGGGAAGCGTCGTCGTCCCGGAGGAGGCTTCTCGCGTGAGGCGCCTCCCCCTCACGCAAAAAGGTACAGTGTGAAAAGGGCCATAGATTCTATCCTTATTGTTATGTTTCAGATGATTTTACATTGTTTTACATTAGTGCTATTTTTAATAGGATAGTTTATTTAATGCTTTTTAAATGTGTTTTTTTTAATTTAATGCTCCCCCCACCCCAGCATGATTGGTTTTTAGCTGCATTCTCTATTAATGTAAACTGTCTTGGGTCTCATACTGAGAGCAAGGTTCAATGTAAAAATTTATTTATTTATTTATTTATTTATTTATTTATTTTCTCTGTCTATATCCTGCCTTTCTACCAGTACATGTTAGAACAAAGTGCAGCTAAATAAAATGTTAGTACAACAATCAACAAGCAAACATTTCATTTAAGAACACAAAGTTAAAAGGCTCAGGCACAACATACTCCATTAAAAGCTTTTTCTGCAGCACCATGTTAGGAACCAAGGCCTGCCTAAATAAAAAAGTGCTTGCCTGCTGGTGGAGAGAGAGCAAAAGAGAGAGAGAAAGAAAGAAAGAAAGAAAGAAAGAAAGAAAGAAAGAAAGAAAGAAAGAAAGAAAAGAAAAGCTCTTTAATAACTAATCTCAGCTATGTCTTGGAGACAAAGACATGAAGAACACGGACCTTTGCTCACTGTCCTATGATAACCTTGGAATATTTTGGTTAACATTGGCCGACACTGCAGCAGCAAAGCTTGTGGTGTGTATGTGTGTGTTTGTGATTACTGCAGTGGAAGTAGAATCATAGAATCATAGAGTAGGAAGAGACCACAGGAACCATTCAGTCCAACCCAACACACATCAAAGCACTACCAAAAGATGGCCATCCAGCCTCTGTTTAAAAATCTCCAAAGAAGGAGGCTCCAGGAATCTCTTTTCCTGCAGCTTGAATCCATTGCTCCTTGTCCAAGTTTCTGGAGCAGTGGAAAACAAGCCCGTTCTCTCTTTGATATGACATCCTTTCAGATTTTTAAACATGGCTACCATATCCCCTTCTTAACCTTCTCTTCTGCAGACTAAAGATACCCAGCTCCCTAATACGCTGCTCAAAGGGCATGGCTTCCAGACCCTTCACCATTTTGGCCACCCTCCTCTGGACACGTTCCTAGGTCCTGGAAACCTGTCACAATCACCCTGCCTTCTTGTCCCCTTTATAACATCCCTTCTTGGATTTGGGGGTCATAGGTCTTCAGGTGACCTCACTGTGGACTTATATGTGTCTCTCTCTGTGTGTGCATATGTGTATGTGTTAGCTTAAGATTCTTTGTTGTAAGTGTGCTTCATCCTTGCTTTAGGGTAAATAACACTGTCCAGAGTCAGGTTTAACCAAGGCCATTTCCGCACTACAGTATTAAAGTGCTGCTATTCCACTTTAAATTCTCTGTGGAATTCTGGGGTTTGTAGTTTACTGAGACCAAAGAGCTCTTTGGGTGAGAATTCAAAGTGCCCTTCCCTAAACTACAAACCCCAGAATTCCGTAGGAGGTTGATAGTGGAATAGCAGCACTTAACACTGTAGTGCGGAAATGTCTCAAGAGTTTCACTTTATTTAACACCAGACCAGTAAAACTCTTGAGACATTTCCGCACTACAGTGTTAAAGTGCTGCTATTCCACTATCAACCTCCTATGGAATTCTGGGAATTTTCCTCCCTCATAGAAGCCCCTCCCTTTCCTCACAGAGTTCTCTGTGCTGGGATTGGCTGGCTGCTGGAATTCATCCCACCCCCTTTATCCAGGAGCTCTTAGCTAACATTCTACCCAGTTATCATCCTCTGTAAACTAAGGCCCTTTTCGCACCTTACCTTCATTGTGGCAATGGGGAGCGGCACTCGCGCGAGCAGCCATTTGCGCGAGCTGCTGACGGTAGCCCTTCTGCCTCCTGCAGCTGTTTGCTGGTTGCGTGACCGTTGCGCTAGCGCCCCACCCCTTCCTTTCGCAGTGAAGCCTGGGAGTGTAGGCTGCGCTGGGGGAGGAAGCACGACCGGGCTGACTTGTTCGGTGCACCGCACGCAGGTAAGTGCGCGAGGGCCTCACGAGCATTGCACGACCATGCAGTATTTTCAGCTTAGAGCCGAAAATAAGAAAATGCGTGCACGTCCTGCTTTAGGATCCTGAGCGTCGTGTGAATGGGAGTGCGTCATACGGACCAACACTCCCATTTACGCAATGCTCAAGGGGCCCTCGCACAAAAAAACCCTGTGTGTGAAAAGGGCCTAAGTTACAGTATCACAGACATATTTTGCCTTAGGCCACAGTTTCCTGAGCTCTCACATGACTTTTAGAAACCCCCTTCTTACCCAAACAGCTGGGAAGAGAAGGTAAGCAAACAGGACCTAAGAAGGGGAAGCAGTTAGTTTTGCTCTCTCCCATATTTAGTTGTTGTTGTTTTTTTTAAAAAAACCCTCAAGTTCTTTCCCTTCCTGAATGTGAAGACATTTGCTTATTTTGGTAATTTCTTCAGAAGCAAACTGAAGCAAAATTCTGCCCCATTAGCACAAGACAAATTTGATAGGTACATCTGTTCCTAGCGTAGAGAAGTCTATGTCATATCAGTCTGACATGGGGGTTTAAAAGATTAGGAGCGTCCCTGAAAAGAGAGGTGGTAACTCCAATTCAGCACTGACATGACTGAGCACGTAGGGATTCAAACTCAGATTTTTAAGACTGAAGCACTCAAAATCTTGGGCTAGATGGACAAGTATCACTTTTGGTTTTCATGTTCTTGTCAACCCAAATATCAAGAAACCTGCAAATCTTGAGAAATTCAAACAAAAATGATCCCCAACCAAATTCTCACCCATTCTTAATAGCATCAAAAGAGGAATGTGTATCTGGATTTCTAGTAGGCAAGGCATGAGACCTTACTGAGTGGCTCAACAACTGGAGTGATTTCTACCTTGCAACAGGTTTGGAGCTTGTGGTAGCAGCAGCAGGGCTGGGCCGGTCCCCTGCCCCAGCACAGTTGTGTCTCTATTGCTTAGTGTCCTAAAGACTTCAGTTTTGTAGTTGGAAAGATCTGTGAAGTAATATCAGCAAAAACAGATTTCCCTCTGGATTACACATCTGACAAGGCATAAATGGATTGTTTATGCTGGCAAGTGTCACATGTAGGATATATGCTACAATCAATTATGTGCAATACATGATCTTCTGATAGGATTGACACATTATTGTTAGGATAGTTCATGGCTTTTACTCAGCACTTCACTGGGCGTCCAAGGCTTAGTTCTCACAAAGAGCAGATGAAGTGGAAGACACATGTTTTTGACATTACCACTTCAGGTAAGTAGGTCCAATTGTGGTTATTATGTGGACCAGAAAAATAAAAAGCAGTCTTTTGAAGATGTTGAAATTGCTCTGCCTTCCAGATTGGAATTGCAACTCCTATTAACCCTAATCACTATAAGCCAGCTGCCTAGTGCTCCTTTAGAGTATCCTTCCACCCACCAGGGACATAGCTAAGCGTTCCTTGAGTCCTTCTGCAGCCCTCCTCTTATCAGCTTCCAACAATTTCTGAGCATCAAGTCCTTGCCATCTTCCCCAAGCCATCCTTCCTACTTTCCATTGATTCTTGTTCTGCTGTGTACTTACAGGAATGTGGGGGGGTCAGGAAAAATAAATTGCTTCTTTATTCACTTCTTTAAATCAAACCTCAGCTGGATTTTTAATTCAGAGGCCTTTCAAAGAGATCCTAACAATATGTATACAGCACTAACAAAACGTAAAATTCAAGCAGGAGTTGTTTTTACTATAAGACCGTTTTCAAAAATACCAAATTAAATGATTGCTACCTACATCTGGATGTATTCTGGATGTGTTTTGCTCAGCTTTTAGTCCAATGGAATATTGACCTGGAGGTTCCAAAACATTTTGCTGCCAAAGACTGACCTAACAAATGCCCCAGTCCCCTACCAAATGACTTTGTGCCATTGGCTACGTCTTCAGACTAACCTCCCCTCAGGAAGCTGTTGTGTGAATAAAACACTTGTCTTTGGATCCTGTAGGAAAGCTGAAAAGTAAATATAATAAGGATGTAGTTCTTTGCTAATTTTGTTCTTGAAAGAAGCAGTGAGAAATTCTAGCAATTTTCTCTTTGCTGCAAGAAAGTCTGCAGTTTTTGAAGACCATCTGCACTTTGGGAATTATTCTTCACAAAATCACATATGGCTTTTTGTGGTGAAAACAGCATTTTCCACACAGAAAATAATATTTTGATCTGTAGAACAGTAGTTCTTAGCCTTTATTTATCATGACCCCTCTTAAATATCTTTTGTTGCTGCGGACAACCAAGACTTAACTCAAGATGGCTTCTGGCTGTATTTGTGGTATGAGAAATGTCACATGCTTTCTCTCTACCACTCAGTGTCATTCACTTGCATGGTCTCCCTGTTTACATTTTTTGCTATGAAACAGTTTCATAACTTTTGAATAGCTTGAGATATTGTAACGAAAGTTTGTACAAATGATGTCTGTCAGTGGCAAAAGACTCCTGCTCTTTGAGTTCAATATATGACAGCCCATCTGTGTGTTTCTCTGTCTGTTTCCTTTCCTTTCCTTTCCTTTCCTTTCCTTTCCTTTCCTCTCTTTCTCTTAAAGCTCATAATATTTCTTCAATCCTTTGTGGACTTCCCATCAGGCCATCATGGCCTCTCAAGGGTCGATGGACCCCAGGTTGAGAACTGATGGTGTAGACCTTTATAGCCAGACATTGCATGAACTGGCATGAATCCTGGATGCAAAGTAAAATAACAAATTTCTTGTGCTCAACACAAAATGGTGTTTCAACACCTTGTGTCTTCCTGTCAAGAAAATGATCAAACACCATTAGATTTTTGACACTTTTTGTGAAAAAATAATTTGTGTAAAAAACTTAGGTTTTGTATAGAAATAATTCTGAAGAATATATTTTGTACAAAACACACAGTTTTCTATTTCTCTCTCTCTGTCTCTCTCTCTCACCCACACAACAAGGTTTTTGCTGAATTTTTTTAAAGAAAGCTGAGTTTTTCACAAAAATTTCTCAAAGTGTGAAAAACCATCAGAAATGCACAAAGCTCATAATTTTGCCCAGCAAGAAGAAAACATTTGTTCTTTCATGCAAAAATGAATTAATTAAATGAATGGGTGGGGGTATCTATTCTCAGTCTGGGCAGTTGGCCAAAGGACAGCTGACAAGGATTAGAAACATACAGCAAACAGTTCTTTCAACAAAGTGATTCCTTATTTTAATCTAGTAGGGAAACACTCAAAGCAAATATGAAGCATAACAACATTTCCTGCGATATTCATAAATCAGTCAATACAATGCTAAGTCAGAGACACAGCAGAGGAACAGTCAGAGACACAGCAGGAGAAATGGTCAGTTAATCACTGACAAGTTCTGGAGAGGAATGGCCCAGCTTTTATAGGTTCAGAGGTTAGTGCAGCTGGTGCTTCATTAACTGCTGTCTGTTATAAATTCACTGAGATCTGCATAGGTTTTCCCTTTGATGTCTATGCTCAGCAAAGGTGGGTATCGGTAAGTTATCTTCTGTGTCAGGAGCAGGGCTCTCTGCTGTGGCTGGCACTGCCTCCTGTTCTGTCTCTGGGACGGGTGGCACTGTCTCCTCCTGTTCAGGTTCCACTGTTTCAGTCTCTGAGTCATAGTCTATGTCTAGGTCCTGAAAGCAGGGCATGACAGGGGGAAAGAAATCACATAGGTGTATTATGTACATATCTGAATGTACTTTCTGTGCAATAGTTGAAGACATTATTTGGATCCTTTCAAGACCTACAGTTTTATGAATATTTTTGTTTTCCTTCATAAATGGCCAGTGATCCAAGCTTGCTAATGATGAGATAAAATTGTAAACACAAAGGACAGTTTCAGGTAGAATAGGATGTTTACAGAGCGATAGTCAATTTATGAATAGACTTATTTATGTATAATGTTTGTGTCCTTGGTTTTGAGAATGACTGTGGGTGTGAAGTCCAAGAATGCTTTTGGGATCTGTTTATTTGCCCATTCCACCCAAGTGAATACTGCTGTGTTTGTGCCATATCAGTGCTATTGTGTATAAGGCAGAAGAAATAATAATTGTAACATCATCTTATATAATGTACTATAGATAATCGTGTTTAACCATTTATTTAATTCTCATTTGCTAAACTATTTGGACATAGTCTGAGAGAATTTTTGAACTACATTCTCTTTCATGAAGAAAATGTTAGAAGACTTGGCATATACTGAAAAAGTCTGGAATGCTTAGATTCCTCCCCCCCAGTTGTACTGTAAGGCTCAAAGAAATTATGTGTGTGTATGTGTGTGTGTGTGTATTGTTAATTAAGATGCTTCAAGTATTTTACTTCATATTTAGATAAACTGACACAGATTAAGACTATTTAGCAATAGCAATAGCATATGTATTTCTATATCGCTTATCAGCTAAGTGCTCTCTAAGCGGTTTACAATGTGTTAGCTAATTGTCCCCAACAAGCTGGGTAATTTTACTGACCTGTGGAGGGATGGAAGGCTGAGTCAACCTGGAGCCTGGCAAGATCAAACTCACAACCTTGTGGCTGCAGTACCGGCATTTAACCACTGTGCCACCAGGGCTCTAGCAATCATGATGGCTAACACTACCTCCAGGATCAGTATCATGCTGGCTTCCATATGAGCTACTAAGTATAACAAAAGGAGAAGAATGTTGTAGTCTTCATGCTGTACTTGTGAGTCTCCTATAGTTGTTTAGTTTCCCACTGTGGGAACAGAATGTGGGACAAGAAAAGTCTGTGGTCTGATCCAGTATGATTCTTTTTACGTTCGTACTATATATTGTATACATATTGCAACACTCTGTTTTGTGGAATATGCCATATTTGCCATCGTATTAGATGAACCAGCATATAAGACGCACCCTATTTTCAGACTTTATTCTTTAGGAAAATTTTTTTTTTAGTACTCCACTGAGGCAAAGAGGAAAAGAAAGGTGGGTGGGAGAAGGAGCTCCGCTCTCTCCTGTTCCTGCTGTTTTTGCCTTGGTGAGGAGAAGTCTGCGCCCAGGCAAAAAAAATGAAAGGAAAGCCCTTTTTGCCTCAGTGGGGACTTTTCCCCAGCCAGGCACTTGCGTGAGCATTCCTTTCACCCCCCCTTGCTTTCCTTTGCATTTAGGCTGGGCAAGAGTTACTGGTAGTTCTTATATGTGACCCCCAATTCCTGTTTCTCTCTACCCTTGACCAGCACAGAGACCTGCTTGTGCAGCTGAGAAGTGACTCTGGTTAGGCGGTATTGCATGAAGATGTGCATGAGATGGCAGAAGAAAAATCCTTCTCTTCCCTTCCCTCAACTGTTTGATACTTTAACTTTGCAGCCACTGTGGGTGAGAGGAAAGATACGAGGACATCGAGTACCTTCTTAGTGAGCCAAGGGCATGTGGAGAGGGCTGCAGATACATTCACAATACAAGCGGGCGTGTTGTTGTCCAATGGGTTTGTGTGTAATACACCCGCTTGTTCCCCCTTCTCCTGCAGGAGTGCCACATGTCTGTTGGCTCACCTGTCCCCCACCAGAGGTGCATGTGTAAAAAGTGCAGTCATGCTCTTACTGGGAACCAGTCCCCTCCCTTTTCTACCCCGGCATCTTTACAGCAGCCTCCCACCTGCTCCCACCCAGTTGCCCCCCCAGCTTGACTGGTGGCAGTGAGGAGGATAGATGGAGCTCAGGGGAGGAGTGGGAAGTGCAGGCTCTTCTTGCTCTTCTCCTTGCCTTCTGGGAAGTGAGAGTGGCTTGCAAAGATGATGATAGGAGGGATTCTGAGAAAAAGGAGCAGGAAAAAAAGAAAAGTGAGGAGGTCCTCACAGATGCCGGGCAGCAATGGACGGGCGAGGCTTGGTGGAACTAGGGCAAGGTGGAGGAGGGTTAGGACACTGCTAATGGTGGTTACCGTATTTTCTGATGTACAAGATGCATTCCAATTTCAGAAGGCATTTTTTTGGGGGGAAGTGCATCTAATATGCCAGCAAATATGGTACATCTATTGGGTATTGTATATGTTGGACAAGATAAAGGAATACATTTGGACTATATTGCAGTCCTGCAGCTCCATATCTTCATCTTGTGTTGGAAGAGCTGTTTTTCCGGAAACTGTGTGTGTCTGATTATCAGAACTACATTCCTTATATACTGTCCTTTTGTTTCAAAGGAAGTGTTCTATAGGGACTTTTCCAAATTCAGCCAAGGTCATCTCCATTATGATCAACTTAGATTTATAAAAAGAATTGGTCATAATGATTTTCTTTGGATAAAAAAATCTGGAATTTGGCCTTGGATGATGATGATCAGGCTTTCATACTTGTGGTGCAAATTGCTTTGAACAAATGTTTGCTGCATTCTCGAAGCATTTGAAATATAAACAAGTCATTTTCATCACACTTAAAGTGAGTGCCTAATCTCGTTTTTTCACCATTCAGGGGATAGAAGAGTCTGCTGATTGGTGGAAAAGCAACTTCCATTTGTTGCTATGGCCAACCTTTAATTTAATGTACAGCTTAAAGAAGTCAAAATAAAACTGTGCCTCTTTAGGCTGAAACTCTCTTTGTGTATTATATGTAAAGATCTTAAATTATTTTGAGCACAAAACCAGACAATTGTCCCTCCATTGTGACTATACGTAAGAAAGCAACTTATTAACAGGATGAGGGAAAAGAGTTAGCTGATTAACCTATTTGCTTACATTTTCAGTGTTATGGTTGTCCATAGATGTTAGAATCTAGGCCATGAACAAGATAAAAATCCTTCCTTTCCATGGACAGAAACTGGATGGTTGGCATTTGACCTCTCAGGTGAATCTTTTTTTTGTACTGACAATGAGAGGGCGTATGCCATCATATCTGAAGGTAACAGATTTGCATGGGGTGTGAAGGGTGACACTCCCTTCTCCAACACCTTCCTTTTGCCTGCCAGCATCCTACCACCTGAAGTGACTGCATCACTTTGTCCAATGGCAGAGCTGGCCATGGATGTGGAGACTTCGACCCTTTGCGCACCTTACTTAGTGCCGCTGGCATCATGCGGGGATCGCGTGAAAAACCTTGTCCAGGAGGCATTCATATGCCCTCCACTTCCCCTTCACACCAGCTCCGTGTTGGCCAGAAGGAAGTGTGAGTGCTCTGCCCCATCCTTCCACAGTGCAGCCAGGTACTTTCCCAGGCTGCGCTGGGGGAGGAAGCACAATGGCCACATGTCTGGAGCCTCTGCATGCAAGGTAAGTGCATGTGGGGCACAGGAGCAACGTGCGATCGTGCATCATTTTCGGCAATGAGCTGAAAATGATATAATCTGCTATCGTCCCCTAATGGCCTCGGGAGCATCGCACAATTGTGAGGCTGTCATGTGGAACAGTCCTTGCAATTGCATGATGCTCCCGAGACCATTTTGCAACAGGATTGGTGTGCGAAAAGGGTCTTATTGTCCCATGAACTCCTTGTATAGCTGCAAGTTATTGTGATGAAAGTCTTGAGTGAAGTGCCTCAGAGTTCTGTCCTAGGACCATTACTTTTCAACACTTTATCAATGACTTAGATGATGGAGTGGAGGAAATCTTTATCGATGTTGTAGATGACACAAAACTAGAAAGGGTGGCTACACACTGGAAGATAGGAACAGAATTCAGAGGGACCTAGATAAAGTGGAAAATTGGGCAGAAATTAATAAAATGAAATTCAGCAGAGACAAATGCAAATTTCTACTTCTAGGGCACAAAAACCAAATGTACAGATACAGGATGGGGAATACATGGCTTGGTAGTACTACATGCAGAAAGAACTCTGAGATTATTGGTGATCATAGATTGAACATGAACCAGCAGTATGATGCTGCAGCAAAGAAAGTGAATGTGATTTTAGCCTGCATTCAAAAAGAATGAAGGCTACCTGCTGGGGATACTCTAGCTCAGTGGTTCTCAACCTGTGGGTCGCGATCCCTTTTGGGGGGTCGAATGACCCTTTCACAGGGGTCACCTAAGACCATCGGAAAATATATATTTCCGATGGTATTAGGCTCCATTCCCTCCTCGGTGGTGGTGTGCAAGCGCAAGCCACACGCTCGCATCTTCCTGCCCCCTTTGGCGGGAGCGCGTGCGGCTACACATGCTCCTGCCAAAGGGGGCAGGAGGACGTGAGCGTGTGGCTTGCACTTGCGCACCACCGCTCCTGGGCCTTTTCCACACATTACCTTATCGTGGAGGTGGGGGTGCCGTTCGCGCAAGCAGGTTCTTGTGCGAGGTGCTCTCTTCGCTGCTCCTTTGTCCCGTAGCTGGCTTCCTGGTCGCACGACCGCCCCACCCCTTCCTCCCCCAGTGCAGCCTACAGCTCCCAGGCTGCACTGCGGAAGGAAGGGGCATGGCAGTTGCGCAGCCAGGAAGCCAGCTGCGGGACAAAGGAGGAGCGAAGAGAGCACCTCGCACAAGAACCTGCTTGCGTGAACGGCACCCCCCACCTCTGCGATAAGGTAATGTGTGGAAAAGGCCCAGGAGTGGTGGTGCGCAAGCGCGAGCCATGCGCTTGCGTCCTCCTGTCCCCTTTGGTGGAAGCGCATGCAGTCACAGCGTCAGCACAGCAGGAGTGGTGGTGCGCAAGCGCGAGCCACGCGCTCGTGTCCTCCTGCCCCCGTTCAGAAGGAACTGAAATCACTCCCCTTCTCTGCTACTGGGAGAACCTCCCGTCTGACGGGCCAGCTTGGGGGGGCGGTGGCAGCACGGGGGGCAGGCCACCTCCTCACCATGGCCCCTGCCTCACTCGCCATGGAGGGGGTGCTGCGGAAGGGCGGGGGGGCCGCAAGGCGGCGCTTTTCTGGAGGGGCGAGCTGCACCCGACGCAAAAGACAAAGTTGCTGGGATTCTTCCCCCCCGGGCCAGGGTTGACACTGTGGAAACTTTTCCCACACTGCCCCCCAGCGGAAACGAGAACGAAGCAGAAGCAGATCCCAGGGGAGGTTCTTGGAGTTTTTTCCCAGGGGACACACGCGGCTCCTCCTTCCCTCCTTGCCTACCCCTCCATTCCTGGCCGGCGAGGCAGCCTTTGCCGGGGGGGGGGAGCATTGTAAATAATAAATAAATAATTTTATGGTTGGGGGTCACCACAACATGAAGAACTGTATTAAAGGGCCGTGGCCTTAGGAAGGTTGAGAACCACTGCTCTAGCTGGAAATCCTAGACTGAAATCAATGGCCCATAAGCCCCCTTCCAACTCTTTGATTCTGTAAACAGAGACACAACTTATTGCCCCACCTTTAATTTCACCATTATTCACAAACATGGTTGTGTATATCTCTTTGCATCCAAGTTCAAAATGGTGCCATGCTTAGCAGTGACACAATTCCAATATTCCTCTAAATTACATGCACAGTTTTTAAAACTATTGGAAGAGCTGTTTAAAGACAGCTTCTTTAACTTTCATGTCTCAGAGGCAAACTGAAAATGCTACCAAATAGATCAAATATAGATGACCTCAGTAGTAACATGGTTAGTCGCTTGGTTGATCTACTTAATCCACCGTGAAATATGAACATGATAGGTTGATGAAAAGGTAAGACAAACTGACAAGGCCAACATGTAGCCTCTTAGATTTTTTTTTTTTTTTAAGATCACCAGGCCATAGTTCAAATGATGCTTCTTATTAAAAAGGGTGATTTCTCATATGTGCTCACTACGTAACAGCTGACAAATCTCATGAACAATAAAATTGGCATTCTGACTAGTTTTATTAAATTGTACACACTTGACATTAGTAATGGAATTTAAAAAAAATCTAAGATATTTAAAATGCTTTGGATCCTACTTGTAATCATAATTTCTTTCATGTTGACTCAAACAGAAAGTTTTATATAATAGGAGTTTATTGTTATTGTGTGCCCTTAAGTCATTTCTGACATTTGGTAACTCTAAGGCAACCCTATTGTGGGGTTTACTTGGCTAGATTTGTTCACAGGCAGTTTGTCTTTGCCTCCCTCTGAGACTGAAAGAGTGTGACTTGCCCAGTGTCACCCAGTGAGTTTTCATGGTCCCATGGGGATTCAAACCCTGATCTCCAGAGTTGTAGTCCAGCACTCAAACTACTCCACTGCACTGGCTCTCTAAAACAGGAATACTATCAATGATACATGCATTGAGACTTTTATTTTGGTTATCTTAGAATGATCAGTACTCAGTTTTGAACTAGATTCTGTTCTGCCAATAAAAAGGAAACTTCAGACAAATGGATTTTTCCCTTCCCTAAATAATGTTCTTAAATCCTCCTGCAAACAGGTTCAAATCTAATTTATTGTGGTAGAAATTCCAGAGATTCTGTGGATTTCCAAAACTGTAAAGTGGTGAATTTGGGTTGTTACTGTGTATGCGTGTAAGTCATATATAAATTTACTTTCAGTTTGCCTTAGTTCAAATATATTACAGAAAAAAAATGTATTACATAGATTTCGTTGTTTAGCCAGTGCTCCTATTTGTAGGATCATGTGAAAAGTTATAAATAACAACTAGATTTATGGTGGTCAAACAGGCTTCTGAAAGCCACTGTTTAGCATTATGAGAAAAGAACTTCTTAGACCATTTCTGCACTAGGCTGTTATAGCGCTGTTATTCCACTTGCAACATCCTATGGAATCCTGGGGTTTGCAGTTTCGGGAAGGGCCGGCTGGAAGAGAGAGGATTCCATAGGATGTTACAAGTGGAATAATAGCGCTATGACAGCCTAGTGTGGAAATGGCCTGCGTGCACATGAACAGAATTTGGTTTATGAAATAGGGCTTTGCTATCACTGTACCTTTGTAGTCCCTGTGTCCTCTAAAATTTTTCCTTAATGTTTGGGACCCTCTGGAACAGGTTGATATGTGGCATAAAGGGCTGCAGCAAAATGGGGAACCTGTGAAAATTAGGAAGGGAGGGGCACAGAAAGCATTCTTATTGTCTCCCTAGTAAGTATTTTTAGGATTTTTGCTGAGGTGGTCTTATGTGGCCAAGTTCCTGATGTTGTAAAATGATTTTTTTTAAAAATGCTACATGGTTTGCACTCAAAAAGGAAAAGAAAAGAAAAATAATATGAGAGGTTATCCAAAAGATTCCATATCTGAAGGCACAGAGTGCAGTAACACTCATGTAGCCAATAAATGTGGCTTTGTTCAGTGACTGGATGGGACTGCTTGTATAGCCCATGGATTCTACCTTGAGTTCCATGATGGAAGAAAAGTGTGATATAAATGTAACAAATAAAGAAAATCAGAGGAAAAAACCAAACAACCTCATGCTTTTTGTGCCCTTCATTCCCACCATTTATCTGAACAATCAAAATGTCTGTCAAAGGTAACACATGTTTACATGTCTCAGCTAAACATAATACTTATGAATATTGTACTTGCAAGAGACTTACTAATAAAATATAGAATTGTTTTGGCTAACTAATACAATGACTTAATTCAAATGGAATTACTGAGTGTGCGTGCACGTGTGTGTGTGTGTGTGTGCGCGCATGTGTGAGAGACAAAGAGATACAGAGAAAGAAAGAAAAATTACTTTTCCCACATACTTTTTTAATAATTATGCCATCCATATTGTCATTTCCAATTTCATCATCATTTTCCCATGAGGAATTCATGTGTTTTCCCATAGATAAAAGGACTGGCTATGTTCCCTCTGCTTTGATACAGATAATGGGAACAGAGAGACAGCATAATGGAACACAACTAAGGTAGTTAGTTTTAAATAATTCAGAGGTAGAAATGAACAGGTTTAACCTATCTGCCATACAACCAATATGCCTGCTGCTTTGTTGCAAATTGCTACAAGTGTGCTGACTCTACTTCTCCTTTTGATGTGTGATGTACTTGGACCGTCCCTGATAGTCTCATACTTCATGATGCTAATGAATAGGCCCTGCAGCGAATTCTTGTCCCTAGATGCGCACACAATGTCAGTAACATGCTCTACTGTTTTAGTCTATTGCCTCATTTCCCCTGAAGCAATCCAGTTCTTTTCATGCTAGTGAGAAGACCAGCCTGTGATTTCTGCTGCATTATTTTACCTTGTTTGCTGATACTATTCATTGGGCCCAAGGGCCTGAATGACATTGATCCTGATGCTCATAGCTTAGAAATAAAGCCAGTTTGGTCTGTGAGGAAATCTAATGACCTGTGTGTAGAAATCATCTTGCTGCTTGTTAAGGCAAAGAAAAGAGAGCTTAGTTGAATGAAGCCTACTGGAACTGCTACAGTGGGACTACTGCTGATGGAACCACACATGAAACACTTGATAATGTTGCAAATGTATCTTTTTCACTTGTGGGGAAAAAAAACACAAACGGTTTAAGGGAACGTTCTGTGTTAGCTCGCTGCTCCTAAACAAACCTTTGCAATGACTGTAGGTTAGATCCCAACTAGCACTGAATGAGGTTCTCTCAAGCTGGTGGAAAGGAGCAGGAGGACAATATTTGTGATTCCCTTCCAAGCCCTCTGTAACTCCCAAAAAGCTGCTCTGGAGAGGTGGAGTGATGCAGGAAGTGATACAAAAGTGTGCAGGAAAAAACAAGAATTTAAAATATCCCCTCCCCATCCCATCCTCTATTGGATCATGGAAGCCTCAGTGGACAGAAGGAGCTCTCCTTTTTCCAGCATGGCCAACCTGAAACCATCCCCATAACTTGTTTGATGTGAGCCTCTGCCTCTTTGTTAATTTCCTAATGGAAAACATGTCCTGTTTTTAGAAGGTCACATGAGTTTCATTTATCATGAGATTTCTTTAGCAACAGCACCATTTTTCAAAAGCTCATTACAGCCTATTGATGCAGCAAACTAATGTTGCTTGGTTTGGTTAAAGAGCTGTGATGATATTATGAGCTTCCCTACATAACATCTGTGCAGCCCCTGAGGTAAATTCTTTTTCAGTTTCCCCCTCCTTCTGTATGAGGCAGCATGCCATTATATCCTGAGGACATTTGCTTAAAAATATTTCCATTCAACTCAGGCAGAAATTACATTACTTTCTTCTGCAGCTTTTTCCTGAAGCTGAAGAAAGACAAGGTTGTGTGTGAGTGGGTGTCCCTCATGTGTCCTTATCCTCTTGTATTTTCGTACTCTCCTCAAGCAACTTTTTCACCTGTAGGGAAAAGAGATGTTTCTTTCCATCTTCTTGCTGATAAAGTGGCTTCAGAAGGGTGACTCATATGAGCGACAAAAGGACTAGGGGACAAATGGTTAAGCAACTTCTCCTCTTCCTGCCACTGCCTTGGCTACTGTCTTGGTCCATTTTGAATGGCACAAGTGCTCATACTACCCTGTATTAAACCAAAGCCCATGGTAACTAGTTATGGCATTATGTGTGCTGTATCATCCACTCCTTCACTGCATATGTAGGGAGCAGAGCCCATCTGCTTTTATGATTGGGATAAAACTGTACAAGAAACACCAGGCATGTTTTTTTCCCTCTCTGATTCTACTTAATGACTTAATTGACTTTTTCAGAGTTCCTTCTACATTAGCTAAAATATATACCCTTAAATATCAATAGTTGTAATTAATTACTTTTCACAAATATGAACTCATAACTATGGCCATTTCTGCACTAGACTGTTATGGCACTATCATTCCACTTTCAACATCCTATGGAATCCTGGGGTTTGCAGTTTAGGGAGGGGCATTTAGAATTCTCAGCCAGAGGGCTCTTTGGCCTCAGTAAACCCTTGAAAAACTAAACAGTAAACTGCGTAAAATGTTGAAAGTGGAATAATAGCACTATAACAATGAAGTGTGGAAATGGCCAATGTCCCTGGGAAGATGCTGCACCACCAAGGAAGAAAACGGCAACTTCCTCACTCTCTCTGTCTCCCCCACAGTCAGTAAATGGGGTTCCAGGTCAGTTTGGAACCTATGCAATATAATTTGGTTATGCTTGTTAATTTGGGAAAGAATTAATTACAAGTAACTGGTTATTGATAACCTATATTTTTAACTGGTTACCTCTGAGCTTTCCTCTCCACAACAATTTTATTTTAAAAAAGTACTGTAATTATATGGCAACATATCTTAGACATCATCTTCCATTCATTGAAGTATAAATTCAGATCCATGAAAAAGAATAAGGCTGAACATTTTCAGCAAATGTGTTGTTTTGAAAAAGCAGTCTGAAGGAGGAGGAGGAATTCTCTTTTTCCATAATGATAAAGTTTTATATTTTTGCAGCTTTCAAAAGATCAGTGACGCCTTTCAAATCACTCATTCCACAGAATCTTTCATGAAAGATCCTAAAGGGATTCATTGAAAGCTGAGATCGTATCAACAGCTAAATGTAAAACAGAACAAACTGCCAATAAGATTTGATTTTTTTCTGTACTGTCAGAATTTGTGCTTGTAATCTGCACCTTGAGAAGAAGACTCCCAACATTTATCATCACATAATTAGGCCCTTCCCTAAACTGCAAACCCCAGGATTCCATAGGATGTTGAAAGTGGAATGATAGTGCTATAAGAGTCTAGTGCGGAAATGGCCTCTGTTACATGGCAACTGTAAGGGGATACTTTTCCATGATGTCACTGTAATGTTAGTTACTTTTATAGCAATGAGAGTTGCCTTTGTATGGTGGAAGAGGAATATCACATGGAATATCTTTGTTTCATGGGCTAATTCAAGTTGTGCATCATATTATTTTATGGGTATTGAGAAAATGACAGTGTGGATGGAAAGAGAGTGTGGTTTGTACCACAGGTCAACAACTTAAAATTAATTAAAGCAATTATTTTGATACTTTTGACAAATGAGAAATAAAGGGGTTATTTTTAAAGAACTGCAGCAGTGACAGCAACAAATGACTTGCGGAGGAGGATTTGGAACTGTAACTGTAACTAATTGCAACCTCTGAATCTCTGCTAAACATTTCTCCTGTCATATTCTGGCTTTGATCCTACAGAAGACTCACCAAGAGAGCTTGGACATCCTGTTTATAGTGCAGTGTCAAAATATGGAATCGTCCTGAAATGTGGTTGCTTGGAAATGGGGAGCCTCAATATCCCATGGGCAGGATTCCCATTTTTAAAAAGAGAGCTACAGATTATGTGCCGCATTTTGTCTTAACTGTGCTTGAGAATGATAGCTAAACACGTGTTTCCTCATCCAAATAGGGAGGTGCCTGTCAAAAGGCAGCTTCTACACACTCCCTTGCTTCGAGCAGCAGCGTAACTGCCTTTTCAAGATAGTTTGTTAAGTTTGAAAACAGCTGCCTAATTATCTGCTTAAGCATCATCCCCTCATCATTTGTGCATAATTTTATTCTTGGACCATTACTGTTAATACTTTCCAGGTGTTTTTCTTTAAATATTTTCTCTCAACAAGGGCAACCAAAAGAAAGAGAGCAGGTGGCTGCTGAAGCAGTAAAATACTGAGCCCAGAAAGTGTGGGGAGGGTCAGACCAAGTTCTAATACTTGGAAGGGTTTCTGACTGCTTATAAGAGTGGAATGACACTTGGCAGTTATCACTAGTTTGTATGATATGTTTGATTTATGATGAATAAATAGGAAGTGCAGAGCTAGATGGCCCTTAGTGGAACCATGGCGTGGTGGAAGGTGTTTTAAACCTTTGACTCTGTTGAGCTGTGGATCAGAGTAGCCCTCCCTACCTGTTATTTGCAGTTAGAAGTAAAGATAGAGCCAAGAGAAGATGGCCTCCCATCACAAATAGCAGAGGTGGCTGGGAAGCTTCCAGCTGGAATCATGGCAGGGCAAATTGCTATTTCTCTTGTCTCTTCCCATGCCACTGTCCCAAGCATCCTCCCCTCCCTCTATCCCGCTCCTTTATTAATGTATTAAATTGGGCATTTCAAGGAAAATGCAATTTAGTTTGACATAGACAATCCATTGTTCCCCTTTACAGTATAGAGAGAAGATTAAAAATAATCATGACTAGTTTTAAATGTATTAAATGCAGGGATAGTCAACTGCACAGGGTGCAGGAGTAATTTCCCCCTGTACCTGCCCAGAAGGCTGCCTTGGTGTGTTTGGATGCACCAGAAGTGATGTAACAACACTTCCAGCTGTTATTTTGGCTGATTTTTGGCTGACTTGTCTTTGTTTTTTCTGGGTTGGGGGGTCCCTTGGAGGTTGGCTGCCTTTGTAACTGGTTTGTATGAAGGAGGCAGACTAAGATGCAGGCAGCCAAATCATGGCTCAGAGTGGCCAGGAAGGGTGGTTGCAGGGGAATAGCGTGCATCAAAATGGAGAGGCTTGCCTTAAAGAGATTCAGGCCATTTTCGTACTGGACTGTTGTAGTGCTATTATTCCGCTTTCAACATCCTCTGGAATCCTGGGGTTTGCTGGGCCCCTCCCAAAACTGCAAACCCCAGGATTCCAGAGGATGTTGAAAGCGGAATATACGCTACAACAGTCCAGTACGAAAATGGTCCCAGACAGGGTATGAGAGACAGGGTCTGAAGCAGATAAGATTTTGAACTAGTACTGACAGGGTGAAGTTGACAGAGAAGCTTTTAAGTTCATAGAAACAGGATTGTGGACTGGAACAGGAAGGGAGAACTACCTGCAATTTTGGGGAGCTAATCATATATTTATCATTAGAGATTGACATATTTGTTTCTACTGTGTTTTTTTTTACTATTATTATTAATAAAAATAACAATGTAATAGTAGGACATAAAGTATATGATATGCCAAATTTGATATAATACAAAACAAAATATCTAAATATACACTATTAACATTTAATTTGACAGGTTATCATTTCATATCTATCTTATATATAAAGTAATTTGATCTTTATCTTAAATAGATAACTTCGTTTGGTTTCAAATGCAGTCAAATAGATTAAATCCATCATTTATTCCTTCAAATCTCTTAAACAATTTCTCTATATAATGTCTTATATTCAAATTCAACTTTTATCTGTAAAGTTCTCTACCGCTAGGTTATTCTACTGCGTTTAATAAATATATTCTTACTGCTTTTTTAAAAAGCCTATCTCTGCCGCTCTTTCAAGCGTAAATTGGAGTCAGGCTGCACATACCAAAACTAAAACCCCACACACAACAACATTGTCACAAATTGACACTTAAAGGGTCACCCTGATGCCTAGCAAATCCAGCAAGGCAATGATTGGGAAAAGAAGGGCAGGGTGAGGTGAGTGGCAGGATTCCTAGGAGTTGGGGTTTTAGGCCCAGCCTGGTTAAAGGGATCTGTCAAAGGAGCTTTTTCACAGTCTTGGGGTAAAAAAAATCACCCAGAATTTGTTTGTTTGTTTGTTTTAAATATGGGGAGGGGGGAAATCTGGGTGCTTTAGAGGGCTTCTGGTAAGTCCAGGGGGAAGCACTGACATGTCCCAAGAGCTGCATGAAGCCCATGAGCTGTACTTTATGCACACCAATCTAATGTAAATTATTGAAACAACACATACATGTGCACTTAAGATGATTAAGCAGAGAAAAAAGTCACAGTGAGTTATAGTTCTCCAGTTGCTGAAAAAGGCCCATTACAGCCTAGTTACCATGTGTATATTTTAGAATCCCCCCCACTGTTTCTATTTCAACAAGTATGTCAAACATAATATACCACAGTGCCAGATTCCACCCCCCACCATTAATGTTATTCATTTATCCAGATAAATTGCTTATTTGTTGAAAAACTTCTAATTTCATAACACTATTCATGGCTTCAACCTGCTTAGTCTGAGCTCCTGTATTGAAATCCTGTATTGAAATCAGGATGATATCAATTGATGAATGTTTGCTTCCAGAAAATGTGATTTCTTTAAGGTTTATATGGTTGTAGAGAAGCAGAGAAGGAGTGGGGGACAGGCTATTTTTCTGGGATTCTCTGAGGTCTGCACATACTATCAGTGACAGATAATTAGGGAGAAAAAAAAATGAAGTGTCCAGAAATCCAGTTGTTTTGAACAACTGGTATTTCCACCAACAATCACCAATGGCCAGGAAGTACAGGTGCTGTAGTCCAACAATGTATGTAGGACCACAGGCTTCTTCCCCTTTCTTAATAGGCTGGATGCAGAATTAACACCCTTTTCGCACCTTACCTTCGTCACGGCAGTGGGGAGCGATGCTCGTACAAGCAGCCACTCACACGAGCCGCTCACGACAGCCCTTCTGCCTCCCGCATTGGCTTCCTGGTAGCACACTAGCGCCCCGCCCCTTTCTTCCGCAGCACAGTCTGGGAGCTGTAGGCTGCGCTGGGGGAAGGAAGCACGACCGCCCCGGCTCGCCGAAGCACCGCACGCAGGTAAATGCACAAGGGCGCCGTGAGCATTGCGCGAGCGCACAGTATTTTCAGCTTACAGCCGAAAATAAAAAAATGTGCGCGCCCCCGCTTTAGCCTTGTGAGCCTCGCGCAAGTGGGAGTGCATCATATGGAGCAACGCTCCCATTCATGCGACACTCAAGGGGCGCTTACGCAAAAAAAAGTGCATGCGAAAAGGGCCTAAGTTAAAGAATTCTGTTGGTCACATCTCACTTTTTTGAATGGGTCTGTTCTAAATATGGCTACATCTAGATCATCCTCTATCTACTTTTGACCAGTTTTCAATCAGCACTAGCACTGATCTTTAATATTAATTTTTCAAGATTTTCCTTATAGATTTAAGCATAACATTATTCACCCATGATTTTTAAAAGCACTTCATCAATAATTTATTTCACGAGGGATATTTGCAAGATCAAACATTTTTTTTTGTAACCCCCCCTTTTAAATCACATCATGAACTAAATCTGACATCCTGCTATGGGTAATGTCAGACTAATGTAATCAGCCTCTCTTTTAAACATATATAATTGGTATGAGTAATAAATAATATTTTCCCTCATTTGGAACTCCCAAATCTATTTGTACTAATAGTCTTGGTATTACCTGAAGATATTCCATGGGCACTCAGTATCCCAGATGAACAAATCCTTCATATAAATTTCATTTTACCTCTGATAATAGGACCCAGCCATCAAATGTATAATCTAATCCATTTGTCCAAGTAATTTTTAAACTGAGTAATTAATTCAGATATGTTCTTTTCTACCAATTTCAGTAAACTGAAGACCAACTATTTCTGCTAGCATACATTTTATTTGTAACAGGACAGCTGCTTTATGTGAACAGACCTATATTCTCTTGAGAATTTTTTTTCTTGATGGAGCAGACCTCCTATTCCACTCATGGAGGTCTAAAAGAAATCTTTCTTGGACTGTGGTAGCAAGTTGCACCACCATTGGCCAGTGATGTAGACTTGAGTTGATAGACTTGGACACAAGTCAGACTTAAGTCACTTCAGTGACTTTACTCAGCCATAAATGATACACTGACTCGACTCGACTCGAGACTTGTATATTTTTAATGACTGACTTGATGCCTTTGAACAATGCCTCCATCTCTTTTTGCCCACTAGTCACATGACAATCTCTCTCAAGCCCAAAGTGTGGGCACATTTCTCAGAGGGGAACAGCAAACAGGTTAGGCAATAGGCTTGAGGCAGGCTTGAGGTCTGCTCAGCAGCCTGTCACCACTGCATATTGGAGCACCTTCTAAAACTTTTCCTAAGAGCAAAAGACAAGACTCTCCCGCGGAGTGCAGGGTGCATTTCTCAGAGGGGAACAGCAAATGTGTAGGTAATGGGCTTGAGGAAGAAGGATGTTTCCTTTTAAAGCTTATGAATCTTCAGTAACGGGGAGTAAGATAGGATCCTATTCCCCACTTTCGAAGCTGCAGATGGCAAAATTACAAATGTAGAGAGCCGACTCCACTTAAATTGTTAGTAAAAGATTTAAATGCATCACTGCCATTGCCTCCCTGCTGCTATTACTTGATTTTGAGGCGTGTGTGTGTGTGTGTTTAAAATAGCTTGTCAGGGATTGATCAGTGATGGTCTTGGATCTAAAGCCCCCTCATTCTCTTTATATGCTACCAGAAATTATGTCACTTGTATGTGTACTTTCTTCCCCAATAGGTGGGAAATTTTTAAAAGGAAAAATGAATTTTGAAAGTTTTGTTGATGATGCTCAGCTTTACTTCTCTTTATTGTCAGAGTTAACTGGGACCATGCATGTGGTAGACCAGTGCCTGGATGCTGAAATAGGCCATTGAACTGAATTTGAATTCTGATAAGATGAGGATTGATGGTTTCTGATTCTGAGTAAATCGTCTGCTCTGGATGGGATTGCACCTTCCCTAAAGAAGCAGGTATGTAGCTCAGGGATACTCTTGCATTTATCTCTGTCAGGATGACTCCATGGCTCAGATCTCCTGGGTCCAGCTTTGACTGGTCTACCAGCTACAGCTTTCCCTAACCAGGGATAACCTGGGACTAGTAGTGTATACATTAGTCCCAGTTGGATTATTGTAGTGCACTTCACCTGCGGATACCCTTGAAGATGATTCGGAGGCTGCAGTATATGGTGATGGGAATAAGATTGTTGCATGTACAAAGATAGAAAAACTCAATATTACCTGCTAAGGAGGACTGGTTATTGAAATTAACCAATCTGGTAGAAATGGACAAATTATCTGGCTTGATTAGAGAAAAGTCATTGGAGACATTTCTAAAAGATTGGAAGCCCGTTATAGACATTTTGTAGAAAAAAGAAAATGGTTTGGCAACTTTTGGTCTTGACAATTAGTAAGATTTGGTTAATGAAAGAAATAGATGGTGTAGTTTTAGAGAGAATTATGATTATATTATATTTATGTAAAAGCACTGAAAAGAAACTCAGAATCCATACTTTTTTTCTATATTTCTCTTCATATCCTGCTTTTCTTATTTCTTTTTTTCTCTTTTTCAAAATATCTGTAATTTTTATTGTATTCTGAAAAACTTTTAATAAAAATTATTTTAAAAAAGAAGATGACTTGGAGGTTATAGGTGGTGCTATAAGCTGCAGCTAAATTGCTAATAGGATCACCCTATAGAAACCATATAACACTAAATTTAAAGGAACTACATGGACAATACAGTTCTGATCTGAATTCTAGATGCTGGTGTTAACATTCAAACCCCTAAATGGCCCTAAAATCCCTAAGTGTCTCTCCCTATATATGCTTGCTAGAGCACTGAATTCTGCTGGAAGGACTCACTTCTGTGTTCTTCCAATGGGAAAAATATTCTCCATGGGGAGACAGTGGGGAGCCTTCTTGGCTGTTACACAACTTTTGTGGAATGCCTTTCCTTCAGATTGGCACAGATATGTGCGTCATTCTGATGCTAAATTAAAACTATTTTTTTTAAAAAAACAAAATTGGGGGGATATAATGAACTGACCCAGATCTGTATAAGAATAGAGTTCTAAAGTTTTAAAAATTGTTTTGTAAGTTTTTAGGTTTTCATATTGGAACTGCATACTCAGTTGTGGATGGCTCCCATGTCAGTAACGTGATGAACCTACTTCACTTTCAGCCTGAACTTTTAAGAAGTTATTAAATGTGCTGGCCATGTGTGGGGAGTAAATTTCTGCACCTTGGAGAGTTCTTTAGGATTTCAGACTAAAGACCTGAGGAGATTCACTGCCCCACTGTCATGGAAGCCACCATCCACTACTGGCTATACTTTGCTTATGTTCATGGTTTGTTTGTTCATGGTTGATAAGGAGGCCTTCTATGAACAGAAGTCTGGTGAAGCAGATAGGGCCTCTGGAACTGAGGAAGAAAATATAGTTGCAAGTTGTTTGACAGGGTTGATGGAACTTTTAGCACTAACACTTTTTGAAAATACCTGCTCCTCCTCACATACAGTATAGTATTCCAGACCAAAATCACAAGAACTGTGGATTCTCAAACAGTACAAATGCTTGTAGATGCATTTGCCACCCCTGTTCACTCACTGCTAATGTTTTCTACAGTGACTTTTTCTCCCTTAAATCCCATGGAGCAAATCCAACATTGTTTGTCTTTCAACTATTGTGGGTATAGCAAGCATTTAAACCTGGGATTACCAGAGTTAAAACCTTTTGCGTTTAGAGTTAGAAGATGGAAAGCTGTTCTGTACACACTAAATCCATTAAGTCTCATAATGTTTTCAGCAAAAGATAGTCTGTTTCCCAGTGTTTGTATTTTACAATATAAATGTTCCATTTCGCTTGTTCTCTTAAGCATAAATGGAAGTTGAATATGTTTATTTATAAGGCTAAATACCTCCTGCAGTTGTGCACCAATATCAATAACTTGTGGACTGCTTTGATTTAAGTTATCTTTGTCAAGGTTTGCATTTGATCATTTGATCAAACCTTGGTGCGCAGGTGGTCATCTCGTCTCTCCTCCCTGTTCAAGGATACGGCGCACGTAGGGAAACGGCAATAGCAGAGGTCAACAACTGGCTCCGCACATGGTGCCGCCGGCAACGGTTTGAGTTTTTGCAACATGGCCTGAATTTCCATGAACATGGGCTTCTGGCGAGGGATGGGCTGCACCTCACAAAACTGGGCAGGAATGTTTTTGCAAACAGTCTCACAAGGAGGATTAAGAGGTCTTTAAACTAAGTTTCGCTGGGGAGGGAGACAATATTATTCAGGGCAAGGACTCGGAGAACACAGGGGGAAAAGGCCCAAATGATACTGGACAAGTAGTACAAGCGGCCAATGGTGGGAGGAGTAGAAACAATAGTACAGGACTTGCAGGAAGGGCCCAGGGACTTAAGTGTCTCTACACTAATGCAAGGAGTATGGGAAACAAGCAGGATGAGCTTGTACTCCTAGTACAACAAAATAAATACGATTTGATAGGCATCACTGAGACCTGGGGGGATGAGTCTCATGATTGGAATATAGGAATAGAGGGGTATAGCCTATTCTATAAAAATAGACAAAACAAGAAAGGAGGAGGAGTAGCCTTGTATGTCAAGGATGTTTTCACCTGTGAAGAGATCCAGGACTTAAATCCAGAAAGCCAGGTCGAGAGCATTTGGGTAAGAATTAAGGCAGTGAGAAACAATAGGGATATTCTGGTGGGGGTTTACTACAGACCTCTAACCCAGGCTGAGGACTTGGATGATGCCTTCCTCAACCAAATGACTGCACATTCAAAGAGGAGAGATACAGTAATAATAGGAGATTTCAATTACCCGGATATATGCTGGCAGTCAAACTCTGGCAAGACAGCAAGGTCCAACAAGTTTCTTGCTTGTCTTGCAGACAACTTCATGGTCCAGAAGGTGGAAGAGGCCACAAGGGGATCAAATATTCTAGATCTGATCCTGACCAACAGGGATGACCTTGTTAATGAGGTAGAAGTGGTTGGATCTTTAGGGGGGAGTGACCATGCCCTGTTGGAATTTGGCATTCAGTGGGAAGGAGAAGATAAGTGTAGCCAGACACTCATCTTAGATTTTAAAAAAGCGGACTTCTGTAAACTTAGGGAGCTGCTGGCTGGAATTCCGTGGTCAGGAATAGTGAAAGGGAAAGGAGTTCAGGAGGCATGGGAGTTTCTTAAAAAGGAGATACTGAAGGCACAGTCTAAAACTGTGCCAATAAGGAGGAAAAATGGAAGGCATCTGAAGAAACCAGAATGGTTGACTAAAGAACTCTCAGCTGAGCTAAGTGTTAAGAGAAACATGTATAGGAAATGGAAGAAGGGGGAAACCACCAAAGAAGAATTTAAGCAAGTAGCTAGGAGATGTAGGAGGAAGTCAGAAAGGCTAAAGCACAGAACGAACTTAGGCTGGCCAGAGACATTAAAAACAATAAAAAGGGCTTTTTTAAAATATGTCCACAGCAAAAGGAAAAAGAAGGAGACAGTAGGGTCACTGCGTAGAGAAGATGGCGAATTACTCACAAGGGGAAGAGAAAAGGCAGAACTACTTAACACCTTCTTTGCCTCAGTTTTTTCCCAGAAGGATACAAGCACTCAACCTGGCGGTTGGGGAGCAGGGGAGGAAGCAGGGGAAATGAGGCACATAATAGGTAGAGAGGTGGTACAGGAATACCTGGCCACATTGGATGAATTCAAGTCTCCAGGGCCAGATGAATTACATCCTAGGATATTAAAAGAGCTGGCAGAGGTCATTTCAGAACCGCTTGCTATAATCTTTGAGAAATCTTGGAGGACAGGAGAAGTTCCAGCAGACTGGAAGAGAGCAAATGTTGTCCCCATCTTCAAGAAGGGAAAAAAGAGGACCCCAATAATTATCGCCCAGTCAGCCTGACATCAGTACCCGGAAAGATCCTGGAGCAGATCATTAAGCAGTCAGTTTCTAATCATTTAGAAAGCAATGCGGTAATCACGAGAAGTCAACATGGATTTCTCAAAAATAAGTCAAGCCAGACTAATCTTATCTCTTTTTATGACAGAGTTACTAGCTTGATAGATGAAGGGAATGCTGTGGATGTAGCATATCTCGATTTCAGTAAGGCCTTCAACAAAGTTCCCCATGACATTCTTGCAAAGAAGCTAGTAAAATGTGGGCTGGACAAGGCTACTGTTAGTTGGATTTGTAATTGGTTGACTGCCCGAACACAAAGGGTGATCACGAATGGCTGCTTTTCATCCTGGAGAGAAGTGACTAGTGGGGTGCCACGGGGTTCTGTCCTAAGCCCAGTGCTGTTCAACATTTTTATCAATGACTTGGATGAAGGAATAGAGGGCATGCTCATCAAATCTGCAGATGATACCAAATTGGGAGGGGTTGCTAATATGCCAGAGGACAGGATCAAAATTCAAAATGACCTGGATAGATTGGAGAGCTGGGCCAAGGCGAACAAAATGAAATTCAATAGAGAGAAGTGTAATGTTCCACACTTAGGTAGAAAAAATGGAATACAGAAATATAGGATGGGGGACACGTGGCTGGAAAGCAGTACGTGTGAAAGGGATCTAGGAGTCTTCATAGACCACAAGCTGAACATGAGTCAGCAATGTGATGCGGCAGCCAAGAAAGCCAATGCAATTCTCGGCTGCATCAATAGGAGTATGGTGTCTAGATCGAGGGAGGTACTGGTACCACTCTACTCTGCTTTGGTTAGACCTCATCTTGAATACTGTGTCCAGTTCTGGGCACCCCAATTCAAGAAGGATATTGACAAGCTGGAGCAAGTCCAGAGGAGGGCGACCAAAATGGTGAGAGGCCTGGAAGCCATGCCCTATGAGGATAGACTTAGAGAGCTGGGTATGTTTAGTCTGCAGAAGAGAAGGTTAAGAGGGGACATGATAGCCATGTTTAAATATTTGAAGAGATGCCACGTAGAGGAAGGAGAGGGCTTGTTTTCTGCTGCTTCAGAGACCAGGACAAGGAGCAATGGATTCAAGCTGCAGGAAAGGAGATTCCACCTGAACCTCAGGCAGAACTTCCTGACAGTCAGGGCTGTCCGGCAGTGGAATATGCTGCCTCAGAGTGTAGTGGAGTCTCCTTCCTTGGAGGTTTTTAAGCAGAGGCTTGATGGCCATCTGTCGGGAGTGCTTTGAGGGTGTTCCTGCATGGCAGGGGGTTGAACTGGATGGCCTGTGTGGTCTCTTCCAACTCTAGATTTCTATGATTCTATGATTCTATGATTTGAAAATAAATTTGTTGGGTGACTGGAGTGAACCTGTTTCTTTGTGTTCAAGAAAAAAACCCCTACAATATCCAGCACATGTATTGTTCCTAATCAACAAGAATTAAGCCAGTTTTAGACTGCACAGGACAGTGATAATTGGGAAAAGACAAGCAAACATATGCAGCTATATGGGTTTTGAAAGAACATAGGGTATTGGTGTACATCTGTATGAACTGAAAGATAATAATGAGGCTGATCCACCACATTCAGGCATTTATTTCTGGTTCAGACACAAGAACCTCAAGTTCTTCTGCAAAAAGCAAAAGGCTCATTTATTCCTGACAGGAGTCAAACCACTGCCTAAATCCAGTTGTTAATACCAGCTAGAATAGGCCCATGGAATAAATAGAACTTATATCTGTTGATTTAATGCATCCACATTGATTTAATGGGTCTAGTCCACTTGGGTATAAGATCTGGATTTAAACCAAAGATTTTCAGCATTTTGATGGGAAATGAAATGAAACTGGCTTGCAAACAGAGGCCCTTTTCACATGGCATTTCCAAAGGGAAAGGGTCCTTTGAGTGTCGCGTCAATGTGAGGAGCAGTCCGCATGACACACTCACATTTGCGCGATGCTCAAGGGTCTGATGCGGACCATGCAAACATTTTTTCATTTTCGGCTTGAAGCCGAAAATTCTGCATGGTCGCGCATCACTCCTGGCCCCAGCACGCACTTACCTTGCATGCAGAGCCTCGGGAGCCGGGCTGGTCATGCTTCCTCTCTCAGTGCAGCCTGGAAGGTCCCAGGCTGCACTGCGAAAGGAAGAGGCACGTGCAACCAGGAAGCAGCTGTGGAGCCAAAGCAGCAGGGATGTGAGAGCTTTCTTCTGGAGGCTTCTTGCATGAGCCCTGCACCCCAGCACTGCAAAAGGGTAAGGTGTGAAAAGGGCCAGAGTCTGGCTTTGCTGCTTCTTTTTAAACTTTACTACAGTGAGGTCAACATTTCAGCTCCTTCCTCACTGGGGAGGCTAAAATGGCTCCCTCCTTGTTGTCCTTCCAACATCAACTTTAAATGCTTCTGTTTTGATAGGCTTTTGGGAATCAACAGCTAGGTCCTTCAGTGCAGTGGAATTGATTTTTACCTGTTCTTTTAGTGGATTTGTTTTAAAGGCAATTCTGTTAAAAAAAAAAATCAAATTTGGATTCTTTTGTACACACTTGCTTCATTACACTACAATTAAAGGTTAGAAATAAAAAAAAAACCTTTCAGAATTAAGTTTTATATTTTATTGAATCTTGTATATATGTGGAATATATTTGTAATTTATACCCTTTACTCTTCTAAGATGTATATGTGGGAGTTTTGCACTTAAAGGAAAATAAGAGCTGCTTGGAATATGGCTATCTGAATGAATTAAACTAGTGTACCGTATACTTTATGGCTTCACCTTCTGCATTGTACTTTCAAAACTGATGGTGCTTGCTGCTATTTGTTAATATGCTTTGCAGATTTTGTAGTGACTGAATGACTTGGGACATTTTGCTTTGTGTGCAACATTCAGTGATTCTTACAGCTCAGGAATGGCCTTTGCCTCTACCAGAAGACAAATTTCAAAGCTTTATGAGCAGGAATAGGAAAAAAAATCCACTGGGTTTGAAAGATTTAGTGAAAGGAACTTTGTGAGATAAGTGGTGAGTGGGAAGAGATTTCCCTTCAATAACTCACACTATAACCATTATTGAAAGAAATATATCCACAACTTTTACTGAGTACAGTTGCATAGGCTTGATCTCAACATGGAACTGGATGCAGGCATCTGACAATCCAACTGACAATGCTAGGTCCAACTGTGATGGGATGTCACACAAGCGAGTGTCACCATGCTGTTTTCCTGTCATCTATGAAGCAGTGTGAAGGCCCCTTGCCCCCAAGCAGGGCAAGACTTCACTTTCCATGCTCCAAGGTCCTTTATGGAGACCTAACTTACCCAAGTCAGGACCTACCTGACAACAGGCTTAAAAACACATACATATCCTCTCCTCTCATGATAACCAAGAGTGAGAGGGCAGGACAGAGTCATTGCCAATCTGGTTTTAGGGCAGTGTGCAGCTTGCTAAATACCCTGGGGGTAGACCTGAGTGAAGCCTTCCACCAACCCTCTCAAGTCTTTCCCTCATCCAGTGGAGAGTCTGTGATTGGCTACTTCTTTCTGAGTTCCTTCCAAATGCACAAACCTTACAAAGGCCCAAGAAGAAGATGGCCAACCGACACAAAATGGTGCTGCCCAGAAACTCTCTTTCTATTGCAACCCACAAAGCGCTTTCCCCGGTAAGTTGGGGAAATGCCATTTCTGTTGCCAAGATTTCTTGCCAACAATAAATTAAATTAAGTTAAATTAAATTAAATTTTAAACAATTACATCTTGCCTAAAGACCATTTTTACTTTTTTTTTTTTTTTTGGAGATTATAGGGCATTATTGAAAAACAAAGTGTGTACAAAGCAATGCATATATTTGAATAGCAAATGGCCAAAATGTGTGTAATTGAAAAAAATACCAAAACTTGTTATAATTAATAGGGAAAGGTTGCACAAATTAGCTGAATAAAGTTTGTACACGAAGAAAACACAAAGCCTCACAGCCTGATACAAAACAGAGGTGAGAAGCAAAGGTAGATAGCACTGAGAGAAACTCATGGAGATTGAAATTAAAGCTGTAAATTATCATTTCGCTCTTGCTTGTGAAGGAAAAAAAAATCCTTTTCCGCCTTGTTGGGCAAGATTATGAGAGGTTTTTTGCATTTTTCATTGGTTCCTCATTTGGGGAACTTTTTGTTAAATTTTCACAACATTTTTCTCCAAAAACATTGTTTTTGTGTACAAATACAGTGTTTTGCACAAAACTTTTTGTGTTCAATATATGTGCACTCTGGCTATTGTTGTTGATGATGAAAAGTACTGGTCTTTTTGCAAAGTGGTTGTCAGTCTTTTTTTTCCCAATTGGGTATCTTGGTGTGTTGAAGGATGCCATTTCTCACTAAGGATGAGAACAGTTATGAATACCCTTTATATTCTTAATAAGACCTGAGAGATTTTCACATTCCTGTCTATTAATAACTGTGCTGTGTGATCTGAAATATATTAGTTCCTTTACAAAATGTTTTGCAGTGCTTCTAAGTGCTTTTACCATCACAAAGCAAACTCATTCACCAGTTTTAACTTTCTAACTGGTGAAGTTTAGCAGTCAATCAAATGCCTATACAGTTAATGCTTGTTATGCATCATATCACATTACAGCAGTTATTTTTCACTCTTTACACTACATTGCTGATATTACATTATCCATGCTTCACTGGGGTCAACACTACAAGTTTTATGTGCCTGTCTTGGTGTATTCATTAGGATACTGAACTCAGGTGCTGTATATCTCTTTTGTTGGAATGGAGCTAATGGAGTCGTTTTTATTTCTTCTCCCTGGTATTCTACTCCTAGAGATTGATGGGCATTCTTCCCACACATTTCTGGCATGTAACAATACCTCATTATAAAGTAGTACACTTTCTTTACAAGGCCTCCTTGGTATACTGTGCTAGCTTGTATACTGTGCCCAACAAACTGGAATTTCAACATAATTTTCAGTTTTTCACCAGTAAGCAAAAACCAAATAAATAATATTTCAGCTTTGGAAGTCATCTTCATTATTCCCCCCCCCTTCAAATATAAATTAATGGCTAACTAGAATGCTGGTGCCAGAAGCTATTTAGCACAGCAGTTGTTAACCTGTGGTCCGTGGATCCTTATGGGTTAGCCATGTCCTCATAGGTGGTCTGCGAAGGCTTGAAGAAATATTAGGAGCATTTACAGTTAAAATAGAAAGGAAGGAAAGAAGACAGATGGTTGTACACTGATCTCAAAGAGCAGGAGTCTTTTGCTGTTGATACACATCATTTGTATAAAGTTTTATTATAATATCAAATCATTCAAAAGTTAAGAAAACAACAGTTTGATAGCAAAAAAGGTCTTCAGCACTTGCTTCTTTGGCATGAAGTGAGAACAAGCAGGTGAATGATGCTGAGTGGCTGAGAGGAAGCATGTGATATTTTGTACTGCTGGGCATATAGCCAGAAGCTGACTTAATAGTTGCACTAAACTCTAGTGCAGTCTACTAGAGTTAAAAAAAAGAAAGAAAGAAAGAAAAAAAGTCACAGAAGTGTGTGCATTTACTTATTTCTCCCTTCTCTCCAAATTTGAAGACCCTTGGTTAGCAACTTTAAATAAATATTTGATGAACTTTAGGGTTTTAAATCCTGAGTTAAGTCTTGGTGGTCCATGGCTGCAAAAGATATTTATGTGGCAAAGAAAAGGTTAAGATCCACTGATTTAACATAGCTGGGTGTTCTGGAAGTCGCCTCAAATAAAAAAATGTTACTTCTGGCAATCTATTTTATTGGGAGGTGAGGGAAAGAAGAAAGAGGTGAAGAAACGTGGATAGTTCAGATGCTATAAAATTGATGACATCCCTGAGGGATGATAGTGTAATATTTCAGGTTTTCCAAGTGAGGATCACAGGGCAGAGTTTTTCAATGAGAAGGAAATGGCAGCTTTTTAAAGGGATCAAAGGATCATAACAGGAGAGACAGAACACACAAAGGATATTTTGCGATGAATGTAACACATAGTTGTTTATATGCTGATGCTAGAAGCCTCAAAATCAAAACAGGAGTGCCTGGCACTAAAAGAGAACTGAGTTCCAGTGAGCATATTGAAAACCTGGGAAAGGCATACTGAGAATCTGTGGGTTATGCCTGGACATTAAATCTGTAGAAAGCAGGAAGTTAGACATGTAAGAGGCCATGTTGCCATATATACAAGGAAGGCAGACTGTTTAATGAAGTAGAAAATTAAGAGGAGCGAAAGTCCAGTTTTTCAGGAAAAAGTCTGCAACACTTGCTGAAATTGTTGTCTGAAGGTGAAATTCATGATGAGAAATTTAGCAGTAAGAAAGGAAGTTGTAAGCCAGTACTGTTTAACCCTAGAAGGGACAGTTATAACAAACTAGGGCCAAGACTTTTCAATTTATTATCGTCTTGGCCCTCCCTCTGGATACATCCACTTAGGCAATTCAGAGTAGAGTATACTACCAACAGAAATGGTCATTTAAAGCAAGTAAGTTTGGATGATTTAAGCAGTTTGAAAAACACACCACAAAGGGAAGGAAATGGGTGTCCACAGTAGTATAAATACCTTTGACAGCAGTCCATGCTTTCAAGAACATCATTATAACTACCTCTCATTTAATGATCACCCTTTTTCAGAACTGCTCTCTATCAGTGGTAGCTACAGTTTTCAGTGAAGAACAAAACTTCCTCTGAAAATTGAGCTCTAGTTGGAAGAACTCCCTTATACAATCCAATTAGATGATTCATTTATAAAATATAGAGTTTGCATTGCTTTTTTTTACTTTTTAATTGTCTCATTATTTGGAACTAAGAGAGGTATGCAGGGAAAATTGACCTTGTGCTAGGCACAAGAACATGACTTTTTGACATGGCAGAGTAGCAGTATTGATATAATTATATATGAAATGCATTGGAGGTGAATTATTTTAAAACATATGGAACAAATGACATTCTTCTGTCATAAATTGTGTTTGATCTCATGCATGACTGTTTTTATGATAGATCTTATAGCAGTACAGCAAATGAGATATACAAGGGAGAGTAGCCAATTCATTTGTGAGCATTTGTTTTGCATTTGAATTCAAAATGAAAATGTGGAATACAAGTTAATTCAGAACAAAAAAGCACACCAATTCAATTGATACTTAGCATGATCAAATGTGGTACAAGTATTTAACTGATATTTCAGTAGTCATTATTTTCTCTAAGCACCCATTAACATGAAGGAAAGTTGGTCTTATCAACTACAGTAGCATCCATTAGACTTCGAAAGTGTGTTGGTAACAAACATAAGACACAGAGTAATTCTGATGTTAGTGTCTAGTTTGGTATTTGCACCTGCACTAAAATCCATGAGAATCAACCCATTTGCTATCTGCTACCATGATGCATGTCCATAAATTATTAGGACATTAGCAGAAGATTTTCTTCTAGCTCACAGCTTTTCACTTAAACTTGAAAGATTGATTCAAATGACAATGGGGAGGGATTTCCTAAAGCATTAGTAGTCATTCCTTGATCTATCATCTCTCTTATCAATTCTCCTGTTTTCCAAATGGGAAACTGAAATAAAAAGAGGATTACTCATTTGACCAAAGGCGTCTCCAAGAGCCTAACTGTGGAATTCCAGTTCCATTAATAAAAGCAGTGAATTAGTCAGGAAGAGGGACACCCTGAAAGTGTGTTTGTGGATGGAACAGAACAAGCCATTGAACTTAGAATTTATGTGGAACCATGAGATAGTGGAGAGATTGTTAAGCTCTCATAATTATCTTTGTAACTCTGACACTGAATGCATTATATTCCAATTTGGTCCCCAAAACTTGAATTTTGGGAGTGTTATTTATAATCTTAAACACTCCTATATTAGAGCAAACTCACTTAATTGAAGGATTAAAATGGGGATTGTCAGGTGAAATAAGGGTTTAATGGTTCCTATAAGAGGAAATATCAGCAGAAGTGGCTGAAATTCTCTCTTCTACACAACTGTTAAAGAAACAGGAACCCTGTCCATTTTTTTTCATCTGACAACCTTAGCTAAAATATATATTCCATTAAAAGCATAAAATATTTTGGAACGTGTATCCTTTTAAATCATCAGCACACCAGTCTCCAGTCCTGGTAGGGCTCACCATGTACATATTTAAGCCTCCCCCAGCTGTTTTGCCTCCTGTATTTGCCACTGAGCCCCATATGGGAGAAACTTTCTCAGACCCAATGGGGGTCTTTGTTTAGCTTCTCTATGCAGGGCTGAATTTGGGAGGGGTAAATGTGAGGGGCAGGTTTAAAACTCTCCCCTACTCACACATGATGGGCCCAATCCAGATCAGCGGTCCTGTGTACTCATTTGCAAGTGAAGCAAAGAATAACTTTCAATGCCACAGTGTGCTTTTAATGAAGTGTGTAGCTTAATTCTCCAAGGGACTGACCTCTGAGATAAAAATGCCTTAGTGAGCTATTGGTAATTGTTATCTTCAAATGTGTTTATTGTTTTTGTAGCATTGGGAGGATTTCTGTTTTTGTTTCTGCTCTTTCATTTTTAAAAAGTCATGTTGTTGTGTCTTAACCACTTGAAGCTGCAGCATTATCTGCAATAATCCAAAAAGATGTTCCGTGAAGAAAGCTGTACAGGTCAGTCGACTCCACTAGAGGGGAGGAGACACTGCTCTGAAGATGCTGAGCAAATCTTAATTAAAAAGCATAATTACGGATCCCACTTCTCTGACTTAAGAGAGTTCTCAATTCCTTGCTAGTAACCCTGTGGCAGGATGGTATTGGTTTAAACATTGTGAAGTACTGCAGCAAGGACACATTCACATATGGCATAATTACTAATGCTACAGTACTTCTAATGATTGCATTTTATTCAGCTATGACAGCTCTCATTAAGAGTCTAGTTAATGCAGAGAAAAGCTAGCTTTGAATAATGAGGGGAGGGAGGCACCAGCATCAAGTTAGAGTTGTTCCTCTTCCATTCTCTCTTTTTTAAAGCTTATTTTGAAAATGCCCTCATTTAGGAGGAAGAAAAATCTTATTCTGAAATAATGTCACACACCATTTACATCAGGAGCGGGATGCTGCATACATTATCTCAAAATTATGCACAAAATGTGTTTGATTCAAGGACTCTTTATTTCTTTCAGGTGATGACTTTGAACGATGTAATGCAATTTGTAGAAATAGAATATAGCAAAAAAGAGGGGGAAAATCAAAGTATATATTGGATAAACTGACATATTATTTAGCCAAGAATTGTATAGATTCAGTATATTTATGGAAGTCAATATTGGGAAAACCTGTGCTATCTTCTACCGTATTAATACAGATACATTCTAAGAGTGGGTCTCATGGCCAAAGTTGTCATGATGGAGTCATAATTCATATGTCTGCCCCATCCAAGATAATTATAGCCTGTACAGGTTTCCCCTACTTACCTGATGGGCTGGGAACCGGCACACTGTAAGAAATTGAGAATGGTCAAAAACTAGAGCCTGTGTGCTGTAGGGAACATGGACTTACAGAAACTCACTTGGGACTGACCACTGGTGTGCACTGCTTGTAAACCCTATCAGCTGGCTTTGTTCCTTTCCTCCCCTTTTGAGCATACTTTGCAAGCAGTGCACTTAAGAGCACTGTCTCAAGCAAGCCTCTGATGGAAGCCCACTGTTTCAATGCTTGCAATAGAGACAAGTTCCATTAATGCAACCAAGGGATCTGCTCTTTTGGTAGGCAAGACTTGGGACTCTGCACATGTGCCAGTGATCCCAAGCAAGTCTCCATAGGCAAGAAGAACTGACAAAAGAATGAACCCCACATGGAATTAATGGAACTTGTCCTTAGTTTGAAAATGTCAAAAGAGCAAATTGTCATATAACGAGGTGTCACAAGGTGGGGTGCTTTCTATTATTTCCATACTAATGAGTCAGTGTTTTAAAACTTTGTGTTTTAACCCAGATCTCAAAGGTGCTATCCATGGTGCTAAATCTATTTTGGGATAGTGTTCAACACTTTGGATAGCTCAGTTTTGGCTAAAATTTAGAGCAAATTCACTGGCCCACCAGCACTTTTAATTCATTAATCCAATGTGTGGGTAGCTCTTATTTTAACAGTTGAGATGCAGATCAGAGATGTCTCAAGATATTTTGCTGCCTGGTTCAAAGACAAGATGGTACTTCTTTTCTACATGCAGAAGCCACCTGGCATGGCTAGTGATTTTCACATCAACACGAGATATGGGAAACCACACCCAAGAGTAGCAGGCTAGCTTAAAGAGCATGGGTCCAGCTGTATGACACACACAGCTCAGCCCTCTAACTGTCTGATACAGATTCCTGCCTCTCCAGCATTGGCTGGCTTAGATGAGTGTTTCACTTTGCCTAGTGACAGGGAGGTAATGGTACCACTCTATTCTGCTTTGGTTAGACTTCATCTGGAATACTGTGTCCAGTTCTGGGCACCTCAATTCAAGAAGGATGTTGACAAGCTGGAACGTGTCCAGAGCAGGGCAACCAAAATGGTGAAGGGTGTAGAAGCCATGCCCTATGAAGAATGGCTTAGGGAGCTGGGTATGTTTAGTCTGCAGAAGAGAAGGTTAAGAGGGGACATGAGAGCCATGTTTAAATATTTGAAGAGATGTCATGTTGAGGAGGGAGTGGGCTTGTTTTCTGCTGCTCCAGAGATTAGGACAAGGAGCAATGGATTCAAGCTGCAGGAAAGGAGATTCCATTTGAACCTGAGGAAGAACTTCCTGACAATCAGAGCTGTCCGGCAGTGGAATATGCTACCTCAGAGTGTGGTAGAGTTTCCTTCTTTGGAGGTTTTTAAGCAGAGGCTGGGTGGCCATCTGTTGGGAATGGTTTGATGAGTGTTCCCGCATAGCAGGGGGTTGGACTTGATGGCCCCTGGTGTCTCTTCCAACTCTATGATTCTATGATTCTATGAAATAGAAATTTAGTTTAGTTATGTTTTGACTTTTATATTAAGATTTTTTTAAATTTTAGTTTAGTTTTATTGGGCTTTAAAACATTGTATGCTGCCTTGGATTCCATGCTGGGAGAAAGATGGGATTATAACTAAGTAAATAAATAAATAAATATGTAGTATGAAAGAATTTGAATTAGCAATCTCTTATAACACAGCAAATTCCAGGACAGCAGCTTTCCTAGGACAGACGAGGGTATATGTCTTTGGAGGCCTAAAATCTAGCCTGTATCATATCAGTAACCCTCAGTGGATTCTCTATGATAGACCCTTCCTTCTTTCCTACTTAAAGTGACATGCAGACACTTATCATTTTTCACTTATGGCTCCTTCATCGTTCATGCTGTGAAAGAGATAGCAGCCCTGAAGTAGGGGAGAGTAAGATTTCAGGAAACAAACTTTGTTTCTCCTTTCTGGTCCTCTCTTTTTATTTAACAAACACCCAGAAACTATCAAACCGGTAACACAGTCATCCGCCCACACCAGGATGATTTATTCTTTATGGCACATTTATTTCAGCAACTCTTTACGGTATATAACACATCTGAAGGCCGAACTTGTTCCCTCTGTCCTGTTGCTGACCAGCAGTTTTCTGTAGTTGCTGACTCTTGTGCCTTGATAAATCTGCCTTTTGGTTTATAGGCACATACAACTTTCATGGCAAGAAGCCAAGTGCATTCATTCATGGCCTTCTGCAATGTTCTGCTATGCAGTGGTAGCAAAGTAGCGATTCCAGCCCTACTTTGGCAATCAAGACTTCACTGGCATTGCCTTATGAGCTTGGTAATCAGCATCTGCTGACCTGGCTGCACCTGCTGTGAGCTGAAGTCCTTTTTTTATGTGCAGAAATGATGAGAAATGGGATTTCAAGATCAGTGGTGATGGAATTTGGGGACTTTTGGTTCTCTTCTACTGCACTGGCCAAAGCTGTAGGTCTCGATCTGGTTTAGGCCACAGGACTAAAGTGGGGCCTGCAGGTATGTCTGGCTGCTTTCAGGTTTGTCTTTTTTTTTTAAAATATCTATGCAGTAAATAAAACACAGAGATTGGAAATGGCAATTGGCAAATGACTTTGTTATTCCCAATTCATTAATATTTTTTTCTGTAGGTATTTTAAAAATTCTTTCTTTTAATTGGGAAATAACAATAATGGTCTTTTTCAGTAAAAAAAAAAATATTTACCATTACTTTGACTTGTTGCTGACCATTTTTAACAAATGATTTTTTAACTTTTGTAAAAGTTTGAACCAACTATTTACTAAATTTTGTGGATGTTTCTTAATATTTTACTATTAATAAATTTATTTACTTTAAGCACTAATACTTATATTTCCAGTATGAGAAAATGGTTACCAGGCTGAATAATACTTGCCTCGTGATTATTTGTTCTCTTTTGTTTATTTTTTTTAAATGGATTTGCTTTTCTTGTTCCATACAAATAAAATTTAGAATGGCTGAGAGGGCATCTGGCTTTCCCAGATGCTTTTTTATTTTCTGTGCTCCCTAAAAATCAATGGGAAATGTGCTTGGTAGTGCAAAGGTATGTTCACTGTAGGGATTTAGGATCAAGCACAAGCATTTGGTTGACTTTCTTTATGGGCAACTGTTTGGAATAGAAGGTTTCAGACATTATGAACTGACACTTGAGGTTCCTACAATTGTGTCACTATATACTGTATGCCAGTAATGTGAGCTCAACTTCTACTAGGCAGTGTCGCTTAATCTGCAAAATAAACACTTTGAGCCCACACAATAGTGTGTTAATGATCTGCAATAGTGGTTGGTGGCTATTGGTGTGACAGTGAATCTGTTCTGGCAGAGTGTGAAAAGTCTACCCAAGGTGAAGACAGAGTTCATTTAAAATTCAGACTAATGGATAGCTCCTTTAAAATTCAGACTAAAAAAATTCAAACTAAGAATTCAGACTAAAGCTTCCATGCAGCCGAGTGAATTCACCACTTTGCTAACATGGAGACACTGGCCACCACTGGTAATCTATGACAGAACAAGAGGAAACCAGTTATCTTCCAGTTCACATACTCTCCCCTGCCTAGTTGTCTGGATTTTTTTTAAAAAAAAAACCCCCCACACAATCATCTTTTGTGCATTGAACAGTGTCTTGATCTGCAGAAATCAAGTGAAACCTTTCGTGGTATAAATATAGGCATTGTCATTTCCTAATATCTGCATATTATCCTGCTCTTTTAAGGAATACAGACTGGGTTAAAAAAAAAAGTTGGCAAATCTGGTGATTCTTGTCATTAGTAATCATGGGAATGGCCATTAGCAAGTCTTCCACTTCCTTTCTGCTGCCATAACTGCTGTTTGGAAAAATCACTAGAAAATAATTCTTAAAAGCACACAATGAATGCCGTCCTACTTCTCTTTTTAAACTGGCAAGCAATAGATGGTAGGCTTCATTTCCTTGTCACTAAACAGGTTTAGAACATAACAAGGTCTACTTATTCAAAGAAGATCAAAGTAAATCTGCTTATGAAGATAAGATCAAAGTGAAATATGGCTGCAGGTGTTTTATTTTTAAATTAAGGGATCAGCAATATGATAAATAATGTACAGCTATCTCCAGCCCAAAATCTTCTCTTCATTTCTTTCCCACCTCTCCTTTTTATTCACAAAATCCACAGAAACTGCAGTATTGGTCATATAATATCATGTGCCTAATGGGTACATGTCAAGGCAGTGCCATTTTAGGGCTGTCTCACACAGTATAATGACAGTTGATTTACTTAAAATTACAAAGGCAGAAAGCTATTAATTCCTAAAATATACTTCAGGACCTGTGGAGTTCTGGAGCAGGTAATTACTTTGGCATATATTACCACCACTAGCTGAAATTCAGTCTATGTACATCTCATTGAAATGGATTTGGGGCTTTACATCTTATTTAGTCTTGATAAGAGGAGGCCATGAGTATGCATTACAGAAGGGGAGGGCAACTTGTGTCTCTCTAGATGGTGTTCAACTGCAAGTCCCATCAGCACTGGGCAGCATGACCAATGGTGGGAACTGCAGCCCTGCAAGGGGAAAATTTATTGTGGGTCTTCTGTTTGCTTACTGCATTACTGTTGGCCTTGAAAGGGTCTCTTTTTATCTGTTCTGTCTTTTGGGTAGAAGTGAATGATGAATGATGCTGAGTCAATGCTTGATCACTGGCCAGTCAACTAGGGATGAGTAATTGACTTGGGTGCCAAACAATCAAATTACATTTCCTTTTTGCTTCATTCCTAATAAAAAGAGTAATAAAATTCTTTTTGCTATCATCATACTGCCATCCCCCCAAATTTCTCTCCTATGGATTTGTTTCTTTGTCATTGCCACTGACAAGCATTGACATTGCTTAACTGCATCAGTGTTCCTCCTCCATTTTTATTGTCATTCATTACCACAATTCATTTCCATATACATAATTTTGATTTTATTATTTTTTTTAACCAAAACTTTGACTGAGGAAAAATAAACAGTAGCAAAAAGGAAGACGATCTGTGTTTGAGAGGAATGGGAATCTTTTCTCTGTAGCTGTGTTCAGATATTAGGAGAAGGAGGTAAACAAAAACAAAGAAAGTGTTTAGCAATCTCTCATGCTCTTCCCTCTCTCTTCTGACTTGGTTGGTCTTGTTAATTAAGAAAGCACCCTTTACCTTGGAAGACTGTCTGTGCAATCTGGAATCCTGGAATATCAACATTCCAGATTGTAATGAGGAGCCTCCACAGACAGAGAAAGTGATCCTCTTCACATAGGCTCTTTTAAGATGCAAAATTACAGTTCTCCCTCCACATTTGCTAGGGTTAGGGGCATAGGACCCCTGTGAAAGTGGAAGAACTGTGAATATCTCTAGCCCCCCCCCATATTTAACACACAAAAAAAGTATGGTCACCATATTCAACCCACTGTGGATTCCTTTGAAGAATCAGGGTTTCTTCACAAGGCAGAAGTGGATGGCTGGAGGGGGGGCTTACTGCCACCTCCACTGCTGCCCCACACCATTTTTAATAGGGACTTATAAGCCTCGTTTGCAGTTTCTCAGTCTCATGAGGCTTGCAGTCCCTATTAAAAATGGCATAGGGAGGCAGCAGAGGTGAGAGCAAATAATCTGTGAATAATCAAATCTGCAAAAAGTGAAACCCGCAAATGTGGAGGGCTGACTGTTTTCCTGAGTCTTCCAAGCCTCAGAACTGGCATTTCAAATAGGGCTGGATATGGCAACAGGGAACAAGGAGGCAGAAAGCAGTTTTGTAAAACTGGAAAAGGGCTTGCTGTTCTCTGGATCAAATACAGTAAGCTTAAAACTGTCACTTTTCCTCGCTACTTATGGCAAATTAGACATCATGGCATAATTTATCCTCCTATGTAAGAAGTGGGCATTGTCTCCTGCTTTCACGCCTTATTAAAGAAGCAGCCAGAAAATGTATATGTTTTAAAATCAGACCAAATGCACGAAAAGGTTTCTTTATAATTCTTTTACAATTAGATTTCTAGCCCTAAGTAGCTTCTAGAAATATTGAACTAGTAGAGCACAGTAGGATAATAGTTTCCTTGTTGCCTCAAAGGTATTTTTCATTGCTCTGAGATACATCACATGTATCTCTTAAAACTGGAATAAATATGTGCTTTCTCTTTAGTTGGCTCCTAGAACTCAGGAGAGTATGAAGGGCTCTTTCAGTGCATTTGGAGGATCGATCAATGTAGAAAAATCTATTTCAACAATTTCACAGGCCACTTCGAATGTGATAACATTCTTACACAGAAAATCCTTCTGGTGTGAATAGTAATATGAATCTTTATGTAAGCCATCAGGCAGACATACTTTTTTTTGTCTTCCTTTCCCCCCAGAAATGTATTTTATCTTTAAGGCAAGAACAAGACCTGTTTTATTTTTAATTGTCATGCTATTGTTATAAATAAATAATGTACATGATGCTTTTACATATCTACATTTCAGTGCATTCATTCCAAAATCTGCCAGAATTACCGAAGGTACTACTAGCTTTGCTTCATTTGGGTTACAGACAGATAGCCATTGCCTTTTAAAGCACATTTGCCAGGACAGTAATAAATGACGTTAGAAGTCTGATTCAAGAAACCCTGCTTCACTCTTTTATGTAGGAATTGTGTTTGCTGTGGCTGCAAACAGTTAAATTGTAATGACCAGAGTGAACACTTGGCCATGTGTATGACCCAGAGATCATGGATATAAATCCAATGCAGTGCTGGTGCTGCAGTGCCAACACAGTGGAAATCTCTTCTGGTCCCTTCATTGCCCATCTAAGGACTTCCCCAAAGATGGCTCTGGATGGTTTTTTAACACTTTGGATCAGGTTTGGATTGTACATGAGGGTTGCAGTAGGGAGGGGCATTCATCCTCTCCTGCTTCCACTTGGAGTCTGTTTTTCTGTTTAGAAATTCTAGCAGTGGTTCTATATATGTATGCTGTGTTCGAGGATGAGTCAGTTATTGTCACTTGACACATTCGCTGCAGGAAACACTGACGTAAATACCAATGCATCTTCAATCAAAAGGCCTGTTCCAGGTGCATGAAAAAGGAGTCTTGTGGATCCATGACATGCAGTATAATTTTATGCATTGCATGTTTATGCCTGCACACAATACAGCCTTTTGGAAAGATGCAAGGAAAAGAGGGTATACACTAGGGATGGGATGAATTCAGAATTTTCTGAATCCCTGGAAGGTTCTGGGAATCCACAAATCTCACGAATCTCAAATCTTTCAAATCCTTTTTTAAAAAAGAGTTTAAAAAGCAAGGGAAAGAAGGATAATCTTAGGCAAGACACACTCTCTCAGCCTTAGCAAAAGCCTAGGCAAAGGCAAACCTCCCTCTGAAGAAATCTGGCCTAAACAATTGTCATAGTTTTGCCTCAGGATCTCCCCAGATTGAAAATGACATGAAGGCCCTTTCTATACAGGCAGGAAAATGTGGCTTAATCCCACATTTTCCTGCCTGTGTAAACAGGGCCACATACTATAGTAGAGAGATAATCCAGGTCAAAGCTGGATTTTCTTTGCATAGCTGCTTCTGGCATCCTGGGGTTTGTAGTTTGATGGTGCACCAGCACACTTTGGCAGAGAAGGCTGTGACACCTGGTTAAACTCCAAACCCCAGAATTGTGTCTGAAAGAGGTTTGCAGGGGAGCTATGCAAAGGAATGTTTCAGCTGTCCTTGAAATCTCAAGCCTGTAGCTTCCAGTCAAGTACTGAACTTAAATATGAAATATTCAATTTAAATATCTTAGAATACAAGCCCAGATGTAATTTGTGAAATTGTTAGCAAAGGCCATTGTTACTACAAGGGAAAACTTCACCTTCTTACTATCTTCCCTTGTATGTATGGTCTCCCAAGTTTTCAGGCATCCCAGTCTTCCTGGTTTTCAGGCATCCCGGTCTCCAACAATCTATTTAGTTGGCGGATTCAAAAGATTCTGTTAGCCATTTTGGCACAGGGATTCGGATTCGCGAATCTTGAATCCTTATCCAGCATTCAAGGATTTGATGATTCGGTTGGCCCATCCCTAGTATATACTATATAATCATACCTTTCCATATCATATTTAAATATATTATATGTGGAGTGGAAATCATTATACTACCTTTGAATTGCAACATGGAGAATTGTCTTGTCCTTTTAATGATCCAGGCACATGTCTACTTAGTGTTTGAAAAATTCTGGTGCATAATGGTTGCATCAGAAGAGCTGGCTACAATGCATGTAAAATGCTATATAAGTGATTAATTCTTAGTTCTGGCACAGTTATTCCTTCTTGATACCCAAATGAGTGCTGCACAATACTTTGGCATGATGCCCTTGTGCCACAAGTGTTAATAATGGATATTACTGCAGTTGTAAGATTGTCTTGCACTTCTGGTTGACTTACTGTGGTAATCAGTGCTTCAGGCTGTGATATCAGGTGGGTGTCATTTTGCTGCAACTTAGCATTTTTTTCAGTGAAGTGCTCCAAAGTAAAAAAAAAAAGAGAGAGACAGAGAATTATTGTTTGTGGATAGCTCTGTGTTTTCTGTTGAAATAAACAACTGACATGAAGTTAGGGCTGTCCAAGGAATTTGGCTACCTGATGGCATCTCCTCTCCCCTTACCTCTGCATTCCACACATGGAAGCTAAGTGGGCAGGGAACTGATTCTTACTTTAATGCCAAGAACAATATTGAAGTAGCTGGTGGAGGCAGGTGATTCATGCCAGTGTTTTGGGGAATCTGCTGCATGTTAAAATACAAACTTAAAGGAGTTACCCAAGCTGCTGAACCTGTTTTGGGGATTGGGATCAACACTTTGGGTATCTTCTTCACAGTTTGGACTAAAACTCAGGGGGGATTTACCAGCCCAGTAACAAGGATATCACCATTCACTGTTGGAACTTACCCTGTACTAGAGGACCACAGTGTATCTTAGAGGCAAAGGGCATGCTCTGTTTAACAACACATATTCACCTCTCCTTGCCTTCGAGCATCTTCTACCTGAGGCAGCTGCCTCATTCTGCCTAACAGTAGAGCCAGCCGTATGTACAATGCAGATTAGTGAGTGGTTTAACTTGGATGGAAAGTTCTTATTTTTCAGTAATTATAGCAATCACCTGACCAAGACCAAAATGCAGCTTAGATGTTCAACTTGAAAATTGTTCAAAGACATAGCAAAAGGATCTTGTAGCACCTTTGAGACTGAGAGAAAGAAGTTGGTAGCACAAGCTTTTGTAGATTTAACCAACCAACCAAGATTTAACTTTTTCTTTCAGTTAGTCTCAAAGGTACAAGATCCCTTTGCACAGAAAATTGTTGCAAAATAGCGACAGATAATAGTGAGGCTGCTGACCCAACTTAGGCCTTTTCCAGATGTGGGGAAGGAGCCGCGTGAAAACAAGACTCACCGGATTTCCTGAGCATCTGGGTGAGTCTGTTGGGATGAGGAGCAGCACGAGCTCATCGCTCTGCGCTGCTCCGGTGTCCAAAATGGCAGCTTCTGGTTGGTGGAGGCTCTCCACCAACTGGAGAAGCTCGCCAGCTGAAAGCCCACCCCTGGAAGATCTGCAGGCATGTACTTGCACGCGCCTGCAAATCTGCTCCAGAGCTCAGGGACGGAGCGACACGGAGTCGCGCGGTCTGTGCTTTTTAAAAACCTCTAAAAAGAGGTTTTTAAAAAGCATGCTACGCGACCAGTTCCGGTCGCTCTGAACTGGACTGAGGTACGGAACTACAAAAAGTAGTCCGCCCCAGTCCATTCTATGATGCAGAAGACCTCCGTTGGAAGTTGCTCTGCACTGTTTTACTAGCCCAGTGCGGAAATGGCCTTAAACTGATTGTCAGGAGCTGATTCTTTATAGCTAATGAAAGAGAAGTTGAGAAACTAGGGGACAACAACTGTGTAACTTTGTGTAAAGATGCAAGTGACACTCAAGAAAAACAACAACAGGAAGTCAGCTTCTTTTTAAAATAGTTATGTTTAACATAGATGAACAATCCATTTTTAAAATGCTCATTTAAGGTCATGTGCAGAAAATAATTATGTTCCTTTCTTCATGATGTTTAAAGCCTCTCAAGATCTGAGTTCCAGTGTCGTAAAAACTTGCAGGACCATTCTTCCTCAGCCTGACTTACATCACTGGGTCTTTGTGAAAATAAAAAGGATCATGTGTCCACCTCAATGAAAGAGAAGTGGGATATAAATGTTAAAAATAAATAAATATTAAATTATGGATATGTGTAACATGTATTTTAAACTCCACTATTAAATTTTAGCTTTGTTGCTTACAGTTAATATTTGGCCCTGCTCTCAAATACCTCCAGCCTTTAAATTCATAATTGTTTCCCTGCAGAAGAGGAATTGTTGGTTTGAATCATTTCTCAAGGAGCTGACTTTGAGAATGAGCTTCTCTGTAGACAAGTGCCACTTCTCTTCCTGTCTGAGTTGTGACAGCTGTCCTCTGCTGAAATATGTAGCAAGGGAAGGTGAAATATATCTAGAGAGGAGGGGGAAGTTGGATGGATTTAATACATAGCCTTCCTGCAGGCAAGTGTCTTGACCAACTGAAGTGACCCAGAACTACTCTTCTAGCTCTTATCTTCCTATGCATTTACTAAATCTTGATAATACTTGTTATATAAATGACATCTAACTACAAGGACACATTCTAGCTAGTGCAAACAGGTAAAGTTTTTGCTGAAGTAAATGAAAATTATTCCCCCCCCGCACCCCATTGCACCTCATTTCACAAGTCATGCAGGGTGCAAGTTTCTGTGTATACAGTGTATATACAAATGGTTCATATGCACACTGAATCTGCACACAAGGTGGAATTGATATGTAAAGGTCAAGTGGCTGGACCAGTAGATACGAGTTCATTCTCTAGGATTTCACTCGTGTTGCAGCTGAATAGGGTTTACATAGTTCTCATTTGACAGAGTGGTGTGCTTTTGGGGAAATAGTGTTTCAAAAGAACTTGTTAAACACCATTTCAAATTTCCACTCATAATATATATAAAACACCAAGTTCTCTTTATGTGAGAATAGTAATTTAGCCTGCAACCATGATTAATACTTCCTTTGAATTAAAGTTGACAGAGCAGTGACTGGTAAAATTTTGCCAGAGATGTTGTAGATCTTACTAATCAGGTGACCTTCACTGCCTTTAATTATCACTGTTCTCTTTCCCTCCCTCCCTCCATGTTCATTAACTGAGATGGGTGTAGGAAGGCTATACTATACCATCCAAGGAAGCTGATGGATTTAACTCTGTAGTTAAGAATGCTCATGCTTGAATAGTGTAACAATGAATGTTTGGAATATGTTAGAAAATTTGCATTGTTAAAGATATTTCTAGCTTTGTATGAAATCCAGAAAAAGATTTACATTAAATTTCAATAACATTCTCCATGCCATTATATAGCAAGTGCAAATATCAGAATAGCATAGGCCATTTCTGCACTAGACTGTTATAGAGCTATTATTCCATTTTCAACATCCTATGGAATCCTGGGGTTTGCTGGTTAGGGAGGGGCCAGCCGGCTGTTCACCTCTAGGATGTTGAAAATGGAATAATAGCTCTATAACAGTCTAGTGCAGAAATGGCCATAAACATTTGAAATTAGCAATGACTAGTTTGAAATATTTCAGCTGGGGATTTAGCCTGTGCATTATTGTCCAGCTTAGGCCAAGGGGAAGAACCAGAGGGAGACCTCCTAAGGAAGTCTCCTTACACTGGTAGGTTAGAACAGATTAGTTTTTTGGTTTTTTTTTGACTGCTGTAACAGCCTCTGGCTTGGAACTGCTTGCTGATCTCAGAAAAGGGAATACTACAGCCTTCATCTTGCTTCTTGCTTGTTTGTCTTCCTCTTCTCTCTTATATCAGCTTAATACAATCCCAGTCTGATTCATGCAGAGAGTAGCTCTGTATGTAATAGGACTAGAGGAACAAACAGGTAAAGATGACTTATGCAAGGTATTTGTTTTGCTGTTAGTATGTCTATACTTTCACATTTCTGGCATTTACAGTATGGCCACTTGGGACAGAATAATAGAGCTATAAGGAAGATAAAGGACATTTCCCAGATTTCAGATACCAAGATGAATTAATTTGTTTCTCACAATAACCACTAGGACACACTCTGTTTAATCAATAATTACTTGTATGTTTTTCTTATACTTGGGAATATATTTGTATATTCTCAACTTTCAAAGTGTCCAAATATTGATATTTCCCTTGTAATCTCTAGAAAGTTTTTTGATTGTTTGTTTCATTACCTTGTCTTATGAGGACTGTTTAGAAATGTTAACCTTTCAGGTCTAGCAAAAATGTGTAAGGGTTTTATTTATCTGTAAGAGAAAAATGAATGGTAGTTCGATTTTTTTTTTTTTTGCATTAATGTATATGTGTGTGTATTTGTGGTTTATAGCTAATTTTTTTTTTGGCAAGGATTTTTTACCTTAAAATAACCGCAAGAATCTAAAATAAAATCTCTAACAAAATATGCAGCCAAGTCATTTTAAAAAAAATCCTCCTGCACTTTAAAATAGGGATTTTAAATCTCTAAGAGATGCTGGTACACTTTGTTATTTAAACCTGTCAATGTTGGATGAGAAACAGCGATGTAACATATAATCTTTATGAAAGTGAAAATTGGTATCAACGTGGAAGGCCAGGCAGGTCCATTGCAGACATTTCCACAAAGATCTGCCAGTGCCCCAGGGTCTTGACCTTCTGGCACTGTTGCTCTGAATCTCCTGCAATGAGCACTCTGGGCGAATAATTTGATTTCTTTCCATTGCAACTGCTTTTTTGAAATACATTACAGGATGAAAGAACCATATCCATCTAGTTGGGTGGTGGAGGAATGGGCCCTGCTGAGGTCTCAGTTGTTTCACAGTGAATGCTTACAAGGGGCAGTGATCAATAACTGTCCTGGTGAGAACAGGATATGTTTTGAATAGGTTATTGGCACTCTAAAAGGCAGAGGGTATCCTGTACATAAAGACTGCTTCCTTCAGGTGGTATTTAAGAGTAATTACAAAGTTACAAAATAGTCTTAAATCATATATATCCAAGGTTGGAAAGAAAATATAGGCTGTAGTACAACTAGCTGAAACATTCTTATTCTGCGCATGATACAGATGGCATTCTGGATATTCATGGGAATCTGGGAGTCTGGACCTCCTTAACCAGCCTACGTCCAGGTTTCTCTAGGGATGGTAAGACAGGCAGAAATTCTCCTATTCCTTCATCAGTTCCAAGAGTCTCCAGTCTTTTGGTGTCATGTTTTTAAGATCTTTTATCTTGAAACATCTGGAAGCTTTCATGCCTCTCACAAGCAGGCTCTCCCTGTTGAGTGGTTCTCTCTTGTGATTTCTGTGAATCCTGCATGATGTTGACCCTAAAAAATGTAATCTAACCCATCATATTATTAATTCTTTGGTTACCTGGAAGTGAGTCCATACTGCTCATCTGTGTTGCCTAGATAGTGGCAGCCCATTATCACAAGTCTGCAAACCAGATTTTCCCCACCCCAATCTAAATGCAAAAGAGACACTGGATTCTATGTCAGGGGAATGGGAAAAAACCCTGTTTGAGAAAGAGATCACAAAGGGAGACACTCCTACAGAGTATATCAACAATAAGTTTTACCGCAATTGTATTTCACTGGCCATTAAGTATCTTTGTGCAGTCCCTTTTTAGGAGGCTTTAGGGTTTTCTTGTACAGTCTCTTTTTAGGAGGCTTTAGGTTTTTGTTTTGTTTTTTAAAAAAGAATCCATCACAGGTCAACGGGAATAGCAATTAGAATAACATCGCTCATTATTGTTCAAAATATGCTACTAAGTTTTGTTCCCAGAATGATCTTCTTTAACCCCACAGCAGCATCTTGATCCATCTGCTGCTTTTGGTTTCTGCACATTTCTCTGCTTCCTATAGAACTTCTTGGATGTCATCTCCAAAAATAATAAGCTTGCATCACTGGGAAAATGAAATGCTCATTTGTCACAGGGAGAAATTTTCCCTGCTTTTATCTTCCACATTCTTGCAAATAATTGAACAGTGCCTGGAAATTATAATACTTTGCTCTTAACCTTTCTGTGTTCTGTGTACCAAGATATAGAAGGCTGCTGAAAAACCATGCACTTAAGTTAACTTTGTTCTCTCTTTTTAATTGTATACTTTCAAACATATAGTTGGAAAATTGAAGGCAGAAAAACCTGTGCAACAAATTAAACATAAGGGGAAATAGTTTGATTACAGAAGGCCACATTAGGCGAGAATAATCCAATTGTGCCAAACCTCTTTGGTATTGTCTTTATTCTTTGCTAAATATCCAGTACTTCTGAAAATTGCAGAATGTTAGATGCAGAATGCATGGCACATTAAAATAATAGCAAGATCTTTAAATCACTTCTGCATGTTTTTGTGGAAAGCATCAGTGCTTCCCAGAGTTAATATGAAGTTTGTTTGTTTGTTTTTACCTGGTTTCAAGCCTAACAGCTTGCTTGTGACTAGCTGCAAGGGAGGCCAGGTTTGAAACTTGTAAACTCTTGAGCACCTGAACCAAAAACAAAAGACATGGTAGTGAATAAGCTGCAGGTTAAGGGTCAGATCAGGCAGATAGGAACTGAGGGCCAGGGTGATGAGACACATCCTTTAAGGCCAGGGTAGAGATGAAATAATGTACTGGATATATCTGGTGAACCTAGCTGAGGTAGAGAGGAACTGTGGTAGAACAAGGTGATAAAACCTGCAGCTACAGCATGGCAAACCAGTCAAGTATGAGACATGACAAGGTAAGAGACAATTTGCAGAGCATAGAAGAGTAACTTTTGGATTACAGTTCCCAGAACTCCATAACCGGCAGGGTTAGTGAATTGGCATGCCCAATTCAAAATGTAGCTTTTCTAAGCTAAGGATGGGTTGTTCAGGCTGCTGGACCAGCTGACAAGGAAGAGTTTTTAGGGCTTGGATATTCTTCATTAAGGTCAGATGACCAGTTCATATTGTGAGGATCACAGCCTGACTGGCTTGATGGTAAAGGGGTAAGATGTAAGAACCCCAGAACTGCAGGATCTAGTTGGTGATCCTTGACAGTGTGTTACAACAGATACACCAACCCAGGCCATTTCTGCACTAGACTGTTATAGTGCTATTATTCCAATTTCAACATCCTGTGGAATCCTGGCCTCCCTGAATTGCAAACCCCAGGATTCCATAGGATGTTGAAAGTGGAATAATAGCACTGTAACATCCAGTGTGGAAATGGCCCCAGTCAGATTTCCCAGATGCAGGCATGTCTAATGACTGGTGTGTCTGCATGTACGGCAACTAAACTTTTAAGAATTTGTCATTGCAGTACATGGAGCTGTAATTATTTTAAGTTATGTTAAACTGATTTTTCCTTGTAGCACATTAGCTGATTCTGATCAAATCCCCCTTTA